>CM039508.1:1005379-1091848 GCA_022432975.1 Begonia masoniana | reverse complement strand
TAGTTTCTCTTGTTCTTGACTCCTGAATCACCAAAAATCTCTGCAACGGCACATCCCCGTTTTTCAAAAATGGTGAAATCTGGAAATATCTCGAACCCCGGATGATGTTCTCCCCCTAAAGCTCGAAGTACGCTTCATAAACGTGTGGCAAGTCCTGCATATCCCTGTGTTTTCATGATTCTAATAGGTCGCTTGTAGGTAAATACAAAAGCCCCATGCAAGAGCAACTTTTCGCTATGATGTACCAAAGTTCTTTCCTTTTTACTCCTCCCTCTATGTTTGAAGATCGTCTTCCGTCTCTGGCCTATAATCTCCTCGCCTTTTATCACCTCTTCCACCCCAAAACAAAGATCCAGTTTCTTGTAAATCGCCAAAATGTTCTGATGATTTCGTTCTTCACCATGAACGAATAACCCTATTCGTGATTTCAATCCAACGCTTTCTTTTTTTTTTTTTTTTTTTTTTTTTGAGCTCTAAGTGGAGTTCAAATGAAGCATAGCAATGGATCCAAAATTTTCGCATCCCTTAAAGAGAAAAGACAAGAACAAAAAGGGCCATACTTTTGAGGATAACATGCTCGAACTCTTCGAAAGCAATGACGCCCTTCTCGCCCAGAAATCTGGCAAGCTCCCTGAAAGAAAGTTCAATCACCTCAAAGCAAGAGCTTGAACTATTTCACGGGCGGCATGAATTGCAACTATACCAGCAATTGAAAAGGGAGAAGAGGGCTACTTACAGTAAGGTGGAGTCTCTGATAGATCCATTGAGGTGAGCGTGAAGTTCTAGTTTCGGCATCGAAATCAACCATTCCATTTCCATCTCATTTGGCTGCTTCACTATTTCCGCCATCCGTGACTCTCTTGCTTGACAAAATGGGGACTCGAAAGACGACATTTTTAGGGACTGAAATGATTTTATTTGACTTCGACATGGTTCAAGAATTCTTATTTTAAATAATAAAAAATTAAAAACTAAATCAAAATGACTGAAATGATGAATTCTTCTATTAAAGGCTTAGAGATCTTCTCTTTAGCTTCCGTTTGCTTTGTTAAGGTCGGACAAACTTGGTTAAGATTTTCTTTTCGTATGTACTTGATTCTTACGATCTTTTGTTATGTCACATGACGTAGATGAATGAATCACTAACCTCAATCCACCAGCATCGATTCAATTAGAGTTCTCTCGACTAAATTTGATTCTTGATTCATAATTTGAAATTTCACTTGATACAATCTTTAATTCTCTACGAGCTTAATCAACAAAATGGTTAAAAGGACAATTATTTGAGATGAAGTACTTTCTCTAACAATTAGATATCAAAAATGAACATAATAGAACGTATGATCTAAAAATCATAATTATAGAATAAATAACCATTAGTTATTAAACTATGTTACTCATTGAGTTCATTATTGAATAATCTCTAGATTTTGGTATCTGCATATTAGGTTCCATTGAGTCAGACTTGTATTATCTTATATACAATAAGACTTACAATACAATTTATATTTAACCTTTTAGCAGACTTTACATAATAATAACTGCAATGTATAATATATAGTATATGTAAGCACATCAATATAATAACTAACAATCTTCCAGTAGGACTATATATATAACTTAAGATGCCCAAATTCGTTTCATTAACATGCGTATTCCATCAACCATATGAATGAATATAGGATCAAAGCAATTTTCATAACATTTATCGTAAATAAACCCATCAAATGTCACATATTATATAATCAATGGCATAGATAAAATATGGGTGTATAAAATGACAATGGTCACAAATATCGATTTTTAACTAGTTCCATCTTATTCCTATTGAGATCATGCATTCATAGTAAATTTAAATCAAATATTTTATTCCACAAAAAAGTATATAGAATATGTCTACAACAAAAAAATATTTGCTATGCTATGTCTATAACCAACTATATTGCTAAACTCATATAAACTCAAAGGAGTAATATGATCACGATAAGTGATTAGTTTTAGTGAGAGGATCTATAATAATGAAATTTGTATCAATATGGTTTACAGAAAATTAATCACTATAAATTCATTTTTCAATAGCCATGAACTTGATGTCTATATGTTTTTTACTTCCTCAAGTTCTGTTATTGTTGAATATAGACTATTGGCATGTTATAACAAGATAACTTTAATAGTCTTTCATGGTCTTAAGTTCTATCATTGTTGGATATAGATTATTGGCGTATTATAACAAGATAATTTTAATGATCTTTCGTAACCTTCTAAAATTCAAAATCTAGTGATAAAGTTTCAAAATTATATTCTATCATCATATGCTACATAATATGTTTTAAAGTACCATGACATGGTGGATGAAGTTATGAGTGTTTACGTAATGCTTTTCTAGAAAAAAAACTCATCTAACAAGTCGGTAAATTTAACCTGTTGTCAATCTCCAACTATTTTGGCAATTACCAAAATCAAAGTAAGAATACTTGATGATCTCTCACTAATTCGATTTCTTGTACGTGATTATGTAACCTTTTTCTTTCTACAAGTATTACATAATTTTTTTGACTGTCACCCAGCAATTCCATTCATGGTTGTTTGATGATGTGCTAATAGGCCCAAATTGGTAGAAGACAAAAGGTGTGAAGAAAGACCAATAACTAACAACTAGAGAAGATCAATCTAAAGAGATATCTTTGTGATGGTTAGGTTAAGATTAACTAAGATAATCACAATTAAAATAATTAAATGTAATTAGAAGTGATATAAATACTTTATATATTTACTTAAAACTATTTTAAGAAGCAAAGTATTTCATATTCTTTCTAATTACAATTTATTATTTTAATCGTGGTTATATTAGTTAATTTTAACTCAGACCATCATGATTAAGTTGTCATCTAAACTATATTTTATGTTTTCAGCATAACTTTGACTTATTTTCACCAGTGAAATGACAAGGGGAACTAAGCATTTAAGCTTGGGTGGGAGAAAACCCTAGTCATCACACGATGTTGAGAGAGCAAAATGAGAGAGAAGCCGTTTCTCCCCGTGGTGAGGAAGGCCGACTTTTCACCTATTTAGTTGCTCATTTTGTGCGTTTCTCCATTGGAAGCAATTGTTGATGAATAAGAATAATTGTGAATGCTTTTTGACAATTCCTTTTAATATTACATTGATTGAAGTAGTAGCTTTCTTAATCACAATCGCTGTGCACGTATCAAATTTTAAAGCATTTAAGCACATCCATTAACATCTCATGAAGGTATAATCCATAACAAGAGATAATAGAGCACATCCATTAAATTACAAAGTTCTTTAATGGATTTTAAATATTTAATTGTTTACTTCTCCCCAACATTTGTGCAAGGACAGATGTTTTTCTTCCCATGAATACTCATACTCAATTTGAAGCTTTAGTGATATAAGAACTAAGAAGATGAAGAGTCTGTGGTCGTGAGGGAAACTTTTTCGAAATTGTATTACGTGCAAATTCCTTCTGGGTTTGGATTCCAACTGTCCTCAATTAAATGATAAGGCTATAAGCTTCCAAGAATAGTAACACCTACAAAACCAGGACATGTACGAGCGAAATTGAGGGACCCGTTTGTAGATAAATTTCGTGGCTAAATATTGAATTTCTCAACAACTCCGTGGGCGAATCCTTTAAAGTTTAGCTATTTTATGCTACATATTCATTAAAGAGGTCCTGGTCAAACATTAACTTCTGACCTGCAAATTCGCCACGTACCAACAATTGTATCTTCATTGATCCAACTGATTACGCAAGTCAATTAAAGGGCCCCTCGTTCATGGACAAGTTAAATAAAATATACTCTCTCAGGTGATTGGCCCCCCCTTAGCAGTAATTGAATACTGTCGTTGTCTAACCTGCATCATAAGTCAATCTATTGTAGATTCGATTTCTTAGAAGATAATCAATGCTCTGTCGGTATTCCATTTCAGACAAGTTATTTCCAGATTTTAATTAATATTGGAGCAATTAACTTGGTTGAACTTCGCCACTTTTACGACAGGAAACTAGTTCACTACTAATGGCGTGCTTTCTGCAAATATTTTCATTAAAATAAGACTCAGATTTGTATTGGAAAATAGATGAACTTTCATACAAGATCACTAACAATGTCATTTGGAACACAGGTAATGGGAGGAAATAGCTAGCCAGATACAAAGTAATAATCCTAACCCTAGAGCGAAGCCATAGCTTGGAAAACAAAAAACTCTACTTTGCTCAAATGAAAAACTGAGTTTTTTTTCTTTTCTACTTTTCTGGCGAAGTCAAATTCCGAACCATTTTCCCTTGCAGAATGTGGGGTTTTTTTTTTCCTTTTAAGGAAAATACTGACCGTCAAGCAACAAGGTTCGTTATTGACTTCGTCCTTTGATTTAGTCTCGATTTAGGTCAATATCATTGTCCTTGGTTTTTCTTCTTCTTGTTCGTCTTGATTATTCTCTGCGGAAGAAACCATTCAAATAGAATATTATACACCATTAAAATAGAATATTATACGTTGGTAAGTTTCTTAGAAGGAGAAGCATCCTTTACTTAATTGTTCCATCTAATTATTAAAGAATAGGCAATACTAATAGGGTTTTGTTTTTCTCTCACCTTGGCGCTGACATATTTAAGCTTTTATTCAATCATGGATTCTCGCATGTGACGGCAGCTCTGATCCTTTGAACAGTGCATTTAATAAGACTGTTTACAGTAGCAATCGATCCCAGGGAAATCTTGGACGTTGGGACGGAATCGACCAAGATTTGAAATGCCACTGTCAGCAAAGAGCCACCGGACCCGACCTCAATAACACCATCTCCGGCACGTCCAGCCCCGTCAGGAAAAATGGCAAATCCAGAAGGAAGAAGCGCTGAGTAATCTGGGTCGCCTCCATTTAAGACCACATTCATGGCTGCAATATCAACTGGGGCATAAATGACGTAACACCCTGTTGAATCCGTGCAACTTTCTTGTAAAATCAGCATGTTGCTCTGGCTTGAGTTTGCGCTCTGCAGTATTTATTTAATGAATGTGATTAGTAAATGCGAATTACTTTTTATTTATTTATATGATCAGCTATTATTTACATTGACTCGCAGTAGGGAGACGCAGTTTCCGGCGTGACGACCATTGGAAATGTATGCCATTTCTTGAACTAGGCCCCCGTTGGATAGAATATCCCACTGAAAAACAATAAAACGCTTGGAATGAAAATCTTTACTACTTTTCAGATTAGATTAGAAGAAAATAATTGAAGATATCAATCCATTGACCTGGTTTCTTGAATTATAATTTCGAAGGAAATCGAAAACTCTTTGAGGTGGAACTGGCATCCAGAAGGAAGTGACAGCGCTTAGAACAATGCCGAGAGGCCTTCCTGAACCATCCGTGCTTTTTCTAGACATGACTCTAACATCGTCCGAGCCAATCGTAGGCAACGTTGTCCATGCGTGTGCTGTTGAAGCACCCACCCCACTGCAAAAGGTCATCACCATTCTCTCTGCCAGCTTCACCATGCTCTTCCTCCCTTCTGGGTTTGTCAATACTGAAAAATATTATGATAATGATCTCAAAATCTGGAGGAAAAAAAATTGTTACAGAATAAACAAAAGATGGTTACTGCGTAAATCTCCAGCAGCGATGTCGTTGGCCATGGAGCTTGCGAGACGTTCGCACTGTCGATCTAACGTAGCCACCCATCGTGTGGCTCCAAAAGCAAGCCCAGAACTAACAAGTGATTGGTAGAGATTATGAACGGCTCTGATATCTTCTTCTACGTGTTCGACCCACGTCACCTAAAGCATATATAAATCCCTCTTCTTCAACGAAGTAGTAAAACTATGAAAAAGATGATAAAAAAATCTATAATATTTTACCTTGGAGCAGCCATTTGGAAGTTCTTGGATCAAGCATCCAGATGGTCTTCTTCGACTGATCTTTGGCATAGAGGTTGGGCGTAAAGTATCGAGCGAAACGTCGACGATAGCCCAAGTCCCATCTCCAATCTTCTTGCAGTACCTGACCATGTAATTTTCCCTGGTCGGAACTAGCGGCGTAGGGACCTGGAATTCAGCTGTGATCTATAGAGCGGTCAAAATGTGCTTAAAGAAACCGATTCAGAATTAGTTTTAAAGAAGAAAGAAAGGCCAAAGGAACAATAAGGGGATAATCTGAGTGACATTGCAGTACCACTTGTAGGGCTCCATTTCGGTTTCCAGCAACTCCAGTTGATAGGACTTCCAGGAGAAGTGCTCTTGAAACAATACCACAAAATACAGTTGACCATTTATTCTGTGAAAATAGCAGGAAATAATGAGGAAACTAGTGATAAATTACGAGAACTGACTGTAGAACAATATACATATTTGTACCACGTCCATGAAAATCTCAATGAGCTTAATGTGGTTCATGATGACGACTGCGGATTGCCGTGAAGCTTCGGTTCTTAAGCCCAAAGGTTTTGAGAAAATTTCTCTTGGGAAAAGCTTGAAATATTCTTCTTCATTCAGTATCTCGGAGGCATTATCACCAGCTGGTATCCACAAAGGCTGTCCCTTTTCAGCCATGCTGACTAGCTCTTCCATAGCTGCAACAGCAAGCTCGACGATCACAGGTTTATCAGCCTCCGTTGGCCTGGACATCGGCATGACAAGTTCGTTTGCCCCGTACACGTAGCCTGAATTCCCACCAAAATCACCAACTCCAACGTCAGATTGGCTGTGGTTGTACGAGGCAAAAGGTCTGCCTACGTATTTAGGAGCCATTCCATCAACCTAAGAGAGAAAAAAAATGCATCAGAAGAGTGGAAAGAGAAGCCTAGAACAGTCTATAACAACTATATATTTTGAGCCTAAGAGATTACCTCTTCTCGTAGTCGGACATTTTCAATCCTTAAATGATGGTCATCAAACGACATCTCACCCATTGCAGCCGGGCCTCCGCAGTTGGGGCATGAGGCACTGCTGAAAGCGTTCATGTACCTTTTGTTCTCGGCGCGAAGCTTTTCATTCTCGGCTTTCAAAATAGCGTTCTCATGGCGTTCATGTTGGGCCTTGTGTGTGTGTGTGTGAGAGAGAGAGAGAGAGAGAGAATACCAATTATTTCAGAAATAAAGCTGAAAAATATCAAAAGATAATTGTGGTGGAAAACGGAGCAAAGAAGAAGGTTGTGAAGGTGATGGGATTACCTTCATCTGGGTGCGCTTATTCTGGAACCAAAATTTGACCTGCAAAGGTTTCAGACCGAGCTGACGACCGAACTCCTTTCTTTTCTTCTCATCAGGGTGAGGACATTTCTTGAAAAAGCTGAACAGAAAGAGACAGAGGTAAAAGAAATCAGACAACCCTCCTTTTTTAGTTTGTTAAACAAGAAGAGTGTGTATTATAACTTACGCTTCCATTTCCTGAATTTGAAGCTGGGTATGACGATTGTAACGCTTCTTTCTGGGAGGTTGATCAGGATCTTGTTCGTCTTCTGAAGCAGCTTCCATGATTTCAGCGCCTGATTTAGTCTCAAAAACATCATCCCCAACGATTGCCATTTCCCTTCCGGAGGTGTTGTGTGTCATGTCCAACATGTGATGGTGACTTCCAAATATGTTTGGCTGAAACATTTGTGAAAACAGGAGGCTATTTGCTCTCAGACCATTTTAAAAGGGGGCGAACTCACTCGCATTCAATATATCAGGAGTTTTTTTTTTTATATGAAAAATTAAAAAGAAAGAAAGAAAGAAATAGTCAATAGGATTGAATCTTAATCTCTAACATTTACGTTGAGATGCAAATGCCAGCTGAGGGCCACCACCTGTCTCTTTCTGAAAAACCAAAATACTCTCCATCAGACCAATATACAGTGCTTTCATTGAGCATAAAAAATAGATTCCCAGAAATTAAACAAATATATTTTAAAAGCATAGAAATAATACGGGATTATATAAAGGATAGGTGTACCATCCACCTAAAAAAGAAGTCAAACCTAGCTAAGTGAAACCTTGCAACCCTTCTTCTCTCCTCAATCTTTATACGAAGTATTAGAGTTGACAACCAGCTCGCTCGGCCGGCTCGGTACTATAGCAGGCTCGGTACTATAGCAGGCTCAGTTCGACTCGTTTAACTTTAGTTCGTGAGCCGACTTAAGTTGAATTTTTTTTTTTTTTGGGTTGGCTCGTTAAGCTAGGTTTGGTGAGCCATAATTTTTTCGTTAGGTTCATCGATTTGTTCGGAAAAGACATATAAATGAGAGACAAGAAAACTCTTTGATTACAATTGAAAGGAACAATCTAAATTTCGAGTCATTTCTTGGTGAACATGTTTTGCCATAATCTCTTTGATCCCTTCATTTATGTTCCACAATAAAGAGGGATTTGGTCGGAAAGTAGGAGAGACTATTTTGTATACAATAATAAAAGGGAGTGGAAAAGCTGTGTAATTCTTTGGAAAAGTCCGGTCTATTAGTGAATTATCTCTCTAGGGATTGGGAAAGATGTTCCACTGTTCTTGTTACTGCGTCGACTCATGTTCTCAACAAGTAGATCTTGCTCTAATAGCTCCGAATAGATTAAATATATACATTAAAATACGAAGGCTTCTTATTCCACCACAATGAAAGCACTTTTTTACTCTTTCATATACTAGAGGATTTCACTTGGGAAAGAAAAATTGTCCATACTAATGGATTTGGGTTCATAACCATGAGTTCCAATGTATGAGATGTTGTAGCAGTCTCCAATTTTCTCAAACAAACATTGAGTGTCAATTGTGAATTAGTCCAAAATTAAAGATGTAAGTCGGATTTGACCTTAAAAAGTATTAATTATATTTTCTCCTTAATTTGTTTATGTAATACATAGCCATTTTGCAGGTAAATTAATTTTAGAGTTTTAAGGATTTAAATTGAAATTAATATATGATTTGGCTGTTACGATATTTTTTGTCGTCTTAGTTGGGGTGTTTCACTGTGGGGCCGCGTAGTTTCTGTAAGAAACAAGCATCACCAGCCATAATCCCCATTTTCCAGTAAAAACATAGAAGGGTTTAACGAGTTTTGAGTGACGATCTGGGGTCCTAGATCCGTGGAAATTAACAGGAGTTTGAAAGCTTTCCAAGAGATAAGGCATAATTTGTAAACTTCTCGAACTTTCCTTAAAGCTTCAGTGGAACCGAGGCGGCCTTGAGGACGACTAACGTCCCCTTCTTATCAAAACTTATCATCTAAAGAAAAAATTATCTCTACCGAGTGGAAGTCTCCAACTAACATGAAGTGAAGATGAGAGAGAAAACAGAGAGAGTCTTAAATAAAAGGGAACGGATGAGGGGGACTGTGGCAGCATGAAAGTTACTACAGAGCGTATTGAGAAGCTGCAGTGCAAACGCATTTATAAAGGCTGCTGTAAATGCCCACATATATATAAAGACAGAGAGAGAGAGAGAGAGAGAGGAGAGAGAGAGAAACTTATGGGTTATGAATTTCGTCTTGTTCGGGACCCAGGAGATATAATGAGCTGAATTTATGTCTTTCTTTGCTTCCCCAACTCCTTTGCTTTTAATTTCTCCCTCTTACACTCAAATCAAACCACGCCTAGAATACACATTTGAATTATTTTCCATAGAAACATCAATAATACCTCACGTGACCAAAATTTTATTGCAACCACATGCTAGAGGTCACTTATGCTCTGCCTCTCTCTTTTCTTTCTTAAGGTATATACAAACAAGTAAGATAACTGATGAGCCGGTTTTGTCATTTAATCCAACTACTACCCAATGGCTTGCATATTTACTCTACTCGTACTTGCTAGCATTAAGCTAGCAATGGAGATATAAACAGTATCGTATGGATATAAATATCAGTGGAAAACTATTTCCCATCATTTATTTCTGAAGGGTTTCATCCATCCAAAAGCATTTAAGAAAAACAATGGATTACAGTTACACTGTTGATGATGTGACTCGATTGATCTCATAAAAGTTCATTAACGACTAGGCTCGGGTCCACTACTGGGAGGGTCCGCGAACTTCATCGTGCGGCCAGCCTAACCCCTACGAGAGGATCTGCAAATCGTACTCATGATCATTTTCTCTTAGTGGGGAATTTCATGCATTCTCCAACCTTCGAACTCATGATCTCTAAGTTTAAGTACATAGAAATATTAGAACTAGTATCACTTGTAGCTCATGAATGATAATTTAGAAGTCCTGGATTCGAGTGTTGGGGAAAGTAAAAATTTTTAATTAAAAAAAAAGGTCATGACGTACGGTTCATGGATCCTCCTGGTGGTGGGGGCCAATCCGGGCTGTTACATATGCTATTTGAACTGCTTCAAGTGTATGGTCTGTCGCTCCTCCCGCTATCAGTTCTTGAAGGTTTCTACAAGCTGCTTCGTGTCCCATCAGCTCAATAATTGATATCATAAACGGCAAAGCGGCCGAACACTTGCTCCGCGACTGCTAGAGCGAGTATAATATTATATTCATCGATATGGGTACACTCCATCGATGAAATATGACACGAGCATATAAATTATCACTACCAATCATATATTAATTGTTTGATGCCTAGGAAAAATAGCATTGGATGCAAATAGTTAGGCTCACGTGTACGGACGATCTGCCATGATTGTCTTCTTTGTAATTTAGCCTACTTTGACACTGTTGAAACGTTAGTTTTTTACTGTTTGTATCTTCATTGATTGACAATAAATCATTTCAACAGAAAAGGATGACTTTGCGACTGCTAGAGCGAGCATAAATTACCAATACCTATCATATATTAATAAACTACTCTTGCACGAAGCCTTACCTGTGTACATTTTTTTAAATACAACATTCAACCTAGAATTAGGCACCAAATCTACATTAAGAATCAAAGTGCTTCTCGAATTAGATTATGAATTTTTTTCACTTACAACAATAATATCTTGTATTGTTTATTGTCCTTCCCTTCATTTAGTTTTTAAACTTCGCTTCTTGTACTTCTAGCTAAACTTGATGTAATGTTGACATTAAAATATTTCATCACTGTATCGATAATGAAAGAAATTTCTCATGCAGAATGACTTTAAAACCTGTCCAAATATTGAGTTGCCACGTATTTCGCTGAAACATGTCGACTTTTAATTTTTCGCCAACAATTGTGAATTTCATTCAACACTCTTTATTTGATATGTAAGTTCACATTACATCTTCGCAATATGCAATCGCCATATGTTTAGAATCACTTTTAATAAATTTTACCTCACAACCATTCTTCAATGTATACTCTATGATTTTGTCACTAATATTATCAACAAACAAATTATGTTTGATTGAAACAAAATTTCATTATATCATAGTTTTTTTAACATTGGATCTCTCTTTTTGATTAATTATTTGAGAGAATATGTTTTATCTAAAAAGACTCGAATAGAACATATGTAGGTGAGGATCTTTACAAAGAGTTAACTATTAAAAAAGAGGAATATAATTACAAAAGAAGAAACATTAGGTTTATAGACAAATTATCCACTTGAATGATTTTCACCGGTGATGTTCGTTTTTTAAACCGCGTAATATTTCTATAATAAATAGACAAATTATGTTTGAACGAAACAGAATTTCATTCTACCATAGCTTTTTTGAAATTGAATCTCTTTTTAGTTAGTTATTTGAAAGAATATGCTTTACCTAAAAAGACTCGCATGATCAAATAGAAAACACTTTTTCATCTGTAGGTGAAGATCTTTACAGAGTTAACCATTGAAAAAGACGAAGATATTACAGAAAAGTGGCAATAGGTTTATAGCGTTTACATTGTCATGGAGAGTTGTTTTATGCTAGATTTTTATGGTAGAAAATCAGGAAAATAAAGAAAAAATAAAATGTCACTACGCACTGCATATGGAAGGATGCGAAAGGTCTCATGCAATAAGAAAGAAGGAACAAAAGCTATCGACCGACGATGGAAAAGAACAATTGTCATCAGATAAAATTAAAAAAAAATTTATTTAAGTATAGTAATATATACTATATTTTAAAATCAAAATGTTAAAGGAGACAAATACATAACTCAAATCAAACAGCTAATTGATTTGTGTCTGCTTGCAGCAAATGTTTCTGCCACGAGTAGAGGGAAAGCAATCGTCGCATCACAATGTACCTGATAATATCCAGTTTACGAGACGAACCACTAAATTCAATAGCCACTTAATCTTATAGAAAGCTGAAAAATGTATGATACCTTCACAGTGTCGGCAGAACCTCTCAGTTTACCCCAAGATACAGCCTCATCAGGAAGAGCTCTAGAATCGCTTCCATCAAACTCTTGCGCTGTATTAATGAAGACAGCATAATCTGCACCATTACGCATTATATTGGCATTGCAAATATGATGCTTTGGCAGAACCCCTCCAAGGATTATCATTCCTGTCTTTCTCAGATTTGCGTGAACGGCTTCTCCATTAATGGCACGAATATCTGTTAAAGAGTTCATTATACTATCATTCTTATTTTTCAAGCCAAAATCATGCCACTAAAGCTTGAATAACATACCTTGCACTACATCTACGACTAATCCAGGGCTGTGGAAAGAATGAAAGTACAGCATGTCCCCTAGCGAGCCATCCGTTAAACCTGGACAAAATACTGGAATATTGTTCTGCCCAAATCCAAGTCCAATGAAGCTTACAAGCTTGTACCATCCCAAGAAAAATAAAAAAATAGGAACTTGAAATAAGCACAACGAAAAGTAGATCACTAGGTTGTCAAGATAATAAACTTTGTACGTTTAAGATGAGACCCAAAAGAGATTGCGGAAATTCTTTTTAAATTCTCACCTTGTATGTCAAGCGAGCAATTATTTTGGATGGAGTCCATAGTACCTTCTGTGAAAAGAAAAAAAAGAAGGAAAACAAATCCACTGTTAGGAGATAACAATAGAGTAAAATCATAATATTGTCTTATTATTAATATTCAATAACCTGACTTTGCAAGATATCACTTGACAGTGTATAAACTACCGTTAAAAGAGAATGATTCTGTTGAATCCAATCAAAACAAAAATTCATTTACCACAAAATTTAAAAATGAAAACAATGAAAGATGCTTAGCACAAAACAGGTTTAGGCAAGAATAGAAGTTATAAAATATAATCGGTACTTCTTCAAGTTGTTCCTTCAACATCTGATCAAAAATTAGAATAATCCAATCTTCAAATTTGCAGTAGTTTTCATTAGGTACCCATAAGTTGCCGATGCGATTTAGACCTTTAGATCGTAAAATAGCTCCAGGTAAAGAGAAACTTCCTTTGTATGTGGGAGCAAGACATTTTATTAGATCTTCTTCAATCCCTCCAGCTGTGGTTACAATGACATCTACCGGCAATCATCTTATGTGAACTTTTAAGAAAGTTTAAATGCACAAGAATACACATTCATGTGAAAAAAAAACTCCCAACTTATTGCTGTAACTTGTAAGATATAATCTAACAGTGAAAAATATAGATTTATATATCTAAGATGTTAAGCTAGACATTAAAGCAAATTCATCTAAAAAAAAATTGACCAAAAATAGAGTTTTTCATTAGAAACTTTCCAACAATAGTGGACAAAATTTAATCTAACATGCAAAATTTCTAAATAAAACTTAAAATGGTATGTATATGACTACATACCATGGCAAACATAAAGTACAAATGCAATTTCTGTGAAACTCCACACCCATTATTTTTCCTCAATCATGGCTTACTACATGCTTTTCACAAAGATCAACTCTAACTTTTACAACAAATGGAGATTATACATTAAATTTCAATTTCTCGACTTTTATATCCAACTTTACCATGCATTAATACATAACACATTTAAAATGCAGCATACAAAGAGATAAGAGACAATCATACATTACAAAAATAAATAAAGCTAGACATCAAGCACTACTCACCATACAACGTTCGACAAGATATCGAACTGTATCTCTAACTCCCGAAGAAATAAGGTTAGAAGTAAAACCAAGAAAGACCTTGCATCGAACAGATTTTCTATAGATTGTATCTCTCTCCTCTTCTAAGCAATCTTCCATTATACTCTCATCAGAAAGCCGCCAATCTAGCTTCAGTACAATTCAGATAACTTGTCAATCATAATTATAGGCCTAAAGAAGCTATGTCTTTAATTGTCAATAGATAAGGCTTACATACCATTTTATTGATGACAAGGCTTGAAAACTAGTGGAGATCATAGAACTAAGAAAGTTTGGAGTAGTTGATCCCTTGATTAAAGTCATAGCCCTCAATTTCACCAAATTTTCCCTCCAAACTCTCAGATTTTTGAAATACAATTGAGTGCACAGAAGCAGGAAGAAGATTTTTAATTTCTTCCCCCATGATTTACTTCCTCCACGAGATTGGGAGTAATAACTAACGAAGCTACAACAAACATAAGACTTTACTTTTAGTTGTTATTTCATCGAAAAATAATACATATTGATGATCTACATAAAAAAATGTACAAAAAGGGGGAAAAAAAGAAAGAAGAGAAACTACCCCCAACAAAACAAAAAAAGTAAAGAGTTTTATCCGCCCAAAAAAATAGAGTAAGTAATAAAAAAGAAATAGAAATAGAAACTCATAGTTATAATCATAATATGAAATATAGTATGAAAATAGGAAAAAGGAAAAGAATACTAGTAATGAAAGGAGAGAAGAGGAGAAATGTGCACCAGAGACTGAGGTAGAAGAGTAAGTGTGTTGGAGGAGAAAGGCAAAAATAGTGAAAAGCGGAGATGAAGATGTAAATGCAAACAAAAAAAAAAAAAAAATGTGTGAAAACGGAAGAGAAAGTAAAAAAAATCAAACACTCTATGTGCAAATTACATAGAGAAATCTGAGAGAGAGAGAGGGCAGAAAGAAGTTGATTAGAAAAGAAATTAGGGTTATTCTCTTACATGAACAAAAATTTCAGAACATGAATAAAAATTAAATAATATGGTTAAAATCAATTTAAACTCCATATGATTTAATTTGAATTAACCCTTAAATTAAAAATTTTAATAAATAAAACCTTGAACTATCTAAAATATAATAAATTAAATTCTGGCAAAAACTGGTCCGGTCCGGTTTTAAAGAAGATTATGACCAGACCAATAAAATTTAGTCTTCAATTTTTAGGACTGGGACCGTTTAATTTTTTTTAAGGACCGGACCAGAATTTCGGTTCCGGTTCTGGTTTTTCCATTTTAAAATATTTTTTTTAAATTCCAAATTCCAAAAAAAGAGGAAACATACGAGTCCTAGCTCCTCTACCCAATTATTATGGCAGCTTTTATTCAAAAGAATGGACTCGTTTAGAGACGGGTACAAAGTAATTCTCAGCGAAAGTTCTTCTTATGCCGAACTAATTTCTCAGCAGTCTCAAAAGCTCAGCAGAAAGATTAGCAATGGAGGCAAAAATCAATAAAACTGAAAAAAAAATAGACAGTTTGAAGAAAGTAGAGGAGAAAAGCAACCTTTGTGAAAGCTAAATTTGCATTCTGAATCCAATCTGTATCAACATTTTTTCCAAGAACTGACCCAGCTCCTGAAAGATCGTCATTGTCAATTGCCTGACCTATTATGCTTAGCTTGTACACCAGCACCTGCAAATACCCTATAAAATCCACCCGTTTCACTTTTTAGAGCTTAAATTCAATCAAAATAACTGAATGAGGAACATAAATTGAAAAATTAGGCGCAATCAGACTGTAAAGTTTGAGTGGGCAATGAAACAAGAGCATACCTTCGTCAGACGTCGGTGAGATAGTGACTCGGTTTGTCCTTCATGATGAGGACATCATATTTAATTATGTTCATTTATTATTATGGGTTTTAGTATTGTGTGGTTTTCTGTTATGTGTTTATGGTTTTTAATATTGTGTGGTTTTCTGTTATTTGTTTAATGAGTCATTAGTGTCTTTGTTATTTTTCAAGTAAGTTTTGTTCTATTTAAAGTGTGGCATTGTAATTTGGTGGGATAGTTGATGAATGAATGAATATTGAGTGAATATGAGTTTTCCCAAATCCCTTCTCTCTTCCAATCTCCCTTTCTGATGCTTTCTTCCCTCCCCTATTCAGAACTACTTTCTTCCTACGGTTTCTTCTTCTCCTATCTTAAAGCTATATTTCTTTCTAATATTTCCGCTGCATCAAATTGGTATCAGAGCCAACACAATTGTTTTCTCAAACAGTTGATTATGGCGCCTCTTCGTTCTGTCTCACCAGTGGGTTTCTGCCTCTGTCACACATAGAAGAGGTCTTGGCCGAGATTTTGTTTTGCTGGTTATCAGAAGAAACCAAATCCGGTTGCTGGTTCATTCTTATTTAAACTTTTTCTTTTTTTTTCTCTTCTGGTTTTCGCTGCTACAGAGCTCTTTGCTGAATACTTTCCAACTGTTCATCTTGTTTGTTGCTGTTCTTCTACTGTTCGGCTTGGTGGTTCGTCTCTGTTCATCGAAAGCTTTGTCGCGCGTCTCTGTTCTCGGGCTTTTGGGCTCTGAGACCTCCGACCTTACTGCTCGCCGTAGTTCTTGGTCCTCGCCGTAGTTCTGGGTGCTCTGTTCTCGGGATTCTGTTCGACGTTCCTCCGTCGAACCGAGTCTCCTCGGCTCGGACCTCGTCGACCCACGATTCTGCTCAGTTTCGTCATTGGAGGGCATTTGTTGATCGGACATCTCCTCGGATTCTAGTTTTCGCTGTTCGCGTCTCGGGTGCCTATTCATTGCTCGGCTTCTGTTCTTCGCTCGGGTTTCCTCTGCATTATTCAGAAGAATACACCCTAGTGGCTGCTTTCAGTGAAGAGTCACGGTGGGCTTCACAATTGGGCTTTACAATTGGGCCAGCTACTCTCTACAAAGATAGCTTATTTGATTTGGTGTCCATCAACTGAGGAGATACAAGTGATATACTTTGCTGTTTGAGAAATTTGGGTTGCTCAAGAAATAAAATATTGGTTTAAAATCTGCCCGTGTTCATCACGAGTCACTGTTCATCGGTCACTATTCATTGCTACTGTTCATCTCGGAATCTTGAAGCTGTGCTGATTCTATTTCTGGTTCTCTGATGCGAAAATAGTCGATATAATGACAAAGAGTGGTGCTCAAAATAATCAGTATCGAGAGGCTAGGTTGCAAAGAACTTCAATGGACTATTTTGATCATGTAAGACCATATAATATTTCACTACCTATTTTTAGTGGTCATTTCAATGGTTATGAAATTTTTGATTGGATAGAAAAGATGGATATATTGTTTGAATGTCATGATTATTCAGAGAGAAGAAAAATCCTGCTAGCCTCTTGGAGTTTCAAAGGGTATGCTAATTTCTGGTGGGAAAAATTTACGAGCAAGAGAAGAGTAGATGACAAGGGCGAAATTCTTACATGGGAGTTAATGAAGTACCAAATGAAAAAGGAGTTTGCTCCAAGTTATTACGAACAGAAGTATGGCTTTCGGCAATTTTCGGGGTCACCGAACACATTGGAGCCACCACCCTTTCTAGCCCACGCACGTAATGAATTTGTTGAATAGTCCTTAGATGAACAAAAAGTTAAATTTGATAAATTGCATCTTGAGATTCAACAAGAACTTAAAAGGCTTTCCAAGATTTCTAAGGAGTTCACTGATGAGAAATTGCGGAAGGAAGCAGCAGCTTTAAGAATTCAGAAGCATTTCAGACAATATCGATCAAGAAAATCTTACCTAAGTCTACGGTCATCTGCAATCACTTTGCAAACAAGATTAAGAGCAATGATGGCTCGCAACAAATTCCGATTCAGAAAAACCACGAAAGCTGCAACAGTTATCCAAGCTCATCTCCGCCGCCATATGGTATATTCTTATTTTAAAAGTCTCCAAACGGCTGTGTTATATATGCAATATAGATGGAGAGGAATAATTGCACGAAGAGAGCTTATAATGCTTAAGATGGTCGCTCAAAAGAATAGAGCGCTTAAAGAAGCAAAAAATGAAGATGGGAAGTACATTGATCAGTCAAGGAATTTTGATTGTGACTTTAATGTGGACGACTTGGTAGCTTATAAGTGGTATTTTAAACCATATGTTGATCCATTTCTTCCTTCATCTATTGATCCAGCACATGAGGATAAAATTGAGGATATTTTAGATGAACAGATTGTACTCATCAACGAAGGTGAGATCCAGCATTTCCTTATCTGTTGGATGGATCGACCAATTAGTGATTGTATGTGAATTTGCAAGGAGACACTTCAGCATTTGGATCCAGACCTATTGGAGCATCATGATATTTCTTTACTAAATTATGGGACAATTCTAAAGATTTTCGATCCAGGTCCCCGGTCACACAAGTTTGTGGATGTCGACAGAAGGTTGTTCAACCGTTTAACTTATGGTTGGGAGGTTGATTAGTTGTTGTGCAATGGGTCTTTCAACTTGACTGGGAGTTTCTCGTTCCCCGGGAGAATTGATGAGGACATCATATTTAATTATGTTCATTTATTATTATGGGTTTTAGTATTGTGTGGTTTTCTGTTATTGTAACGACCCCTAAATTTAATTTTCCCTAATTTGAAACCCTAAAATTTTTCCCAAATCGATTTGTAAATTAGGTTAAATTGGATCGTTATAAAACCCTAATTTTCTTAATTCAAAATTATTAAAAATAGCAAAAATCATTTATTAAGCGGAAACTTTAAATTTCTATCAATAAATGTTTAGAAAATTAAATACTAAACAAAATATTAAATAAAACCTCATTCATAAATTTAAAATAATATCCTTACTAAAAATCCAACAGTTAATGAAATAAATTATCCAAATAGAAAATTTAAAATTCAATGCAACTAAATATAAAATATTATTTTAAAACGATATAAAATCATGACTTTTTTATTCAGAACCAACGAGAACATCTTCCTCTGTATGCTCTCCCGCCTCTGGCAAATTCTCGATCAGCGCCATTTCTTCCTCAGATAAAAATTCACCTACATCACAAAACTAATGCGTGAGAAAACTCAGTAAGTAAAAACACGTGCATGTGACTTTAATTGCATACATTACCCAATTCCATGCTTTAAAAGTTACATACTGGATGAAACTCATTTTCCGATCCTTACCATGCGTTCAGGCTTTCAGAAAACTAGCGGTTTCTTACCCTCATAAAGTTTCATCAGCCATCTCAATAACCATGCGTTCAGGCTCTCATTAGCCATCTCATGCGTTCCGTCAATTCCATTCGTTTCCATGAATTTCATACACATGCATAATGACCTATCATTTTTATCTTTCTACATTCCTATATTAATGCTTATACATACGTGTCCAAATAATAATATAATTAACAAAGCAAAATAAAGTGCTTTAAATAAAATAATTTAATATATGCTTTGTGATGTAGGGCCTACGGCCAAAACATTTAAAACCTAGTGTTTTACTTACCTTGATTTCGAGAGAGATAGGGAATAGGGTTTTAGGTATCTTTCCCGAGCGTTGAATTAATCTTCCGTGCCTAAAAATTAGGGAGATTTAAATTTCTTATTTTACCCAAAAATAAGCATTGAAATTAATAAGGGTAAAATTTTCCTTACCAGTCACGTCGAATTGTTGAATTTTTGATTCGATTGAACGTCCTTAAATTATCCCAAAAATTCAGGTTTTGGGTTGGTTTGGGTCAATTGGGCCGGTTTGTGTTGTCAGAACCGGTTCACTGTTCTGGTTCAGCTTGTGGTTCGGTTCAGCTTTAAATCAGATCACTGAACCAATCCTTTTCCTATCTTCTTCGTGCGAGTGTCTGCGAGAGAGAGAGAGAAAGCGTGGGAGTGAGAAACCGAGAGGGAGAGAGCGAGAGATCGAACGAGGGAGAGCATTGCGAAGAACCCTACCGTCTACGTTGCGTGGAGCGTCGTCGCCGGGAGGTGTCACGGTTGACAGAGGTTGGGCTACGGCCGAGAGGAAGATTTTGCCGAAGGAAATGTCCGACCGAGAAAGAGAGGAGATTTCGCCTGAGTCTGCGGTGGTCGGAGGTCGAGCGAGGCAAGGGAAGAGTTCCTCCGGCGAGGTAAGTGTTCCACGAAATTCTTCTCTGTTTTCCAGAAATCGGGAGTGAAAGAAATTCGTGAGTTTGCTGTGATTTCCTCCGGTTACAGAGCATGCTTAAATTCTAGGAAGAATTTCAATTCTTACCATAGAATAATAGTATGAATTTGATCATCCAAATTTGATCAGATTCATGAACAAGTTTAGGTAAGATTTCCCCGTTTGTAATTTCCTTATGTTTGCAAAATATTGACTTGAGATTTGGGCAACGATTTTGTGCTAAAATTAGGGATTTTAATTGATTAGATTCTGATTTAGGGTTTTATAGGAAACTAATTGGTTTCTTAATTTGGGGCTAAATTTTAGTGTGTTACAATCTACCTTCCTTAAAAGAAATTTCGTCCTCGAAATTTAAATAATTACCTGAAAAGCTCTGGATATAATCTTCTCATTTCTTCTTCCTTTTCCCAGGTTGCTTCCTCAACATTTCGATTCTTCCATAGAACTCTTACAAGCGAGATCTTCTTATTTCGTAGTTCTCTTTCTTCTGATTCCAGAATTTGAATCGGTCTCTCTTCGTAAGATAGATTAGGATTGAGCACAATTTCTTCGGAACTCATTGGCAAAATATGTGAGGGATCTGGAACGTATTTCTTCAACATCGAGACATGAAACACGTTGTGAACCTGCTTGAGTGACTCTGGTAAATTCAGCTCATAAGCAACTTCTCCAATTCTTGTTGAGATTGTAAATGGGCCAATGTATCTTGGACTTAATTTGCCTTTCTTTCCAAATCGCATCACACCTCTCATTGGAGAAACTTTCAAAAATACTTGATCACCTTCAGCAAATTCTAATTTTCTCCTTCTTCGGTCTGCATAGCTTTTCTGTCTACTTTGGGCTGCAAGAATCCTCTTTCTAATTAAAGTAACAATCTCGGCAGTTTGTCTCAAAATATCAGGTCCAACAAGAATGCCTTCACCAACCTCATTCCAATGTACTGGGGATCTACATTTTCTTCCATAAAGTGCTTCATAAGGCGCCATTCCAATTGAAGCCTGGTAACTATTGTTATAATAAAATTCTACCAGTGGTAAATTTTTACACCAATTCCCTTGAAAATCGATAGCACAAGCTCTTAACATATCCTCCAAGGTTTGAATTGTTCTTTCTGACTGCCCATCCGTTTGAGGGTGGAAGGCTGTACTGAAATTTAATTGAGTGCCCATTTCTTTTTGCAAACTCTTCCAGAATTTTGACGTGAAACGAGTATCTCGATCCGAAACTATAGAGATAGGCGTACCGTGTAATCTGATGATGTCCATAATATATATTTGAGCATATTGATCCATATTGAAGGTAGTCCGTACAGGAATAAAATGTGCCGATTTTGTCAGCCTGTCAACTATCACCCAAATCGAGTCAAAATTTTTATTTGATCTTGGGAGTCTGCTTACGAAATCCATCGTGATATGTTCCCATTTCCACTCGGGTACAAATAATGGTTGTAACATGCCAGTAGGTCGCTGATGCTCTGCTTTGACTTGTTGACATGTAAGACATCTCTCAACAAATTTGGCTACATCCAATTTCAATCCTCGCTACCAATAATGCTGCTTCAAATCTTGATACATTTTGGTTGTACCAGGATGTACTGAGTATGGAGTTGAGTGTGCTTCTTTTAATATAACTCTCTTTAATTCTGTATCGTCAGGTATACACCATCTTTTCTTAAATTTAATAATTCCATCTTCCGACATAGAGAACTCTGATACATTGCCGCTTTTCAATTGATCTTTTATTTTATTTAAGAAAATATCGTCATGTTGTTTGTCCTTAATTCGTTCGATCAAGCTTGGTTGTAGCGTCATTGCAGATAATCTCTCAATCAGTCCGGAAGGTACAATCTCAATGTCAAATTTCTGCATCTCTTCCATTAATTTTTCTGGAATCGGAGTTAATGCTGAAAAACTTGAAGAAGCTATTCTACTTAATGCGTCTGCCACCACGTTTGCCTTTCCAGGGTGATATATGATTTCGCAATCATAATCTTTTACTAACTCCAACCATCTGCGCTGCCTCATATTCAAATCTTTTTGCGTTAGAAAATATTTCAAGCTCTTATGATCGGTGTAAATCTCACATCTTTCTCCATATAGATAGTGTCTCCAAATTTTAAGAGCATAAATTACTGCTGCCAGCTCCAAATCATGAGTCGGATAATTCTTCTCGTGATCCTTCAGTTGTCTGGAGGCATAGGCTACAACTTTTCCTTTTTGCATAAGTACACATCCGAGTCCATATTTTGAAGCATCACTATAGACCACAAATTTCCCAGTTTCCGATGGTATAGTGAGTATTGGTGCTGAAATCAATCTTTCCTTCAGTTTTTGAAAGCTGTGTTCGCATTCTTCAGTCCACAAATATTTGGTACCCTTCCTGGTGAGTCTAGTGAGCGGTGTGGCTAGTTTTGAGAATCCCTCCACAAATCTTCTGTAATAGCCCGCAAGACCAAGGAAGCTTCGTACTTCTGCCACATTTTTGGGTTGCGGCCACATACTAACTGCTTCAATCTTTCCTGGGTCTACCGACACACCCTCCTTTGAAATTACATGACCAAGAAAAGCTACTTCTTTCATCCAGAATTCGCATTTTGAAAACTTAGCATACAACTTTTCTTGTCTTAGGGTCGATAAAACAATTCGTAAGTGTTCTTCATGCTCGTCTTCATTCTTTGAATAGATGAGAATATCGTCGATAAAAACAATCACAAATTCATCTAAGAATTTCTTGAATACTCGATTCATTAAATCCATGAAGGCGGCCGGGGCATTACTCAATCCGAATGGCATAACTCGAAATTCATAGTGGCCATATCTTGTCCGAAATGCCGTCTTGGGTACATCATCATCCTTTATTCTTAGCTGATGATAGCCAGATCTGAGATCTATTTTCGAGAAAACTCCAGCGCCCTTTAATTGATCAAACAAGTCATCGATTCTTGGGAGTGGGTACTTATTCTTTATGGTGACTTTGTTCAGTTCTCGATAATCGATGCACATTCTCATAGTTCCATCTTTCTTCTTCACGAACAATACTGGAGCTCCCCACGGTGAAAAACTTGGTCGAATGAATCTTTTTTCTAGTAACTCATCAAGTTGAATCTTCAATTCTTTTAATTCAACTGGCGCCATCCTGTATGGGCTTTTAGAGATTGGTGTCGTTCCAGGTAGAACATCAATGCCGAATTCTATGTCTCTAGCTGGTGGCAAATTCGTTAAATCATCTGGGAAGACATCTGGATATTCACGAACTATCAGCACCTTATCTAAGGCTGTTGCTTCATCAGTTTGAGTACACACAACGCTTGCCAAGAATCCAAAACATCCAGAGTTTAATAATCGTTGTGCTCGTAATGATGATATAACTGGAATTCTCGAACCCTTCTTATCGCCATGAAATAAAAACGATTCCTCTTCAGGCAGATGAAATCTTACGACCTTCTTGCGACAATCAATAGTTGCATAGTGTTTGGTGAGCCAATCCATACCGAAAATTACATCATAATCTTGCATTGCCAAAATAGTCAGGTCGGCTTCCAATTCTCTATCTGCAATACGAACTTTGCATCCTCGGATAATAGAGTCGGCGGGCATTACTATACCCGAGGGTGTAGCTACTCTCAACTTATATTTTAAAGGTTCTATTGCTTTATTTAATTTTATTGAATGCATAAGGGATATAAAAGAATGAGTTGCTCCAGAATCAATTAATATAAAGGAAGGTACTCCAGAAATTAGAAGCACACCTGTTACTACAGTTGCATTTTCTTCAGCTTCCTCCTTGGTCATGGTGTAAACCCGAGCAACTGCTGCTGGCTTATTCTGGCCATTTTTAGGGCAATCTTTGATAAAATGTCCAGCTTGACCGCACTGAAAACATGTCATTACTCTAGCTCGGCATTCTCCAGTATGTGCCTTCTTACAAGTGGGACACGTTGGTATGGTAGGTATAGCTGTCTGATTCACTGGTTCCCTTTTAATAAACTTGGAGGCTCCATTAGCAGCATCATTGGTCATTGGCCGTTTTGATCCAGCCCATTGCGGTGGTAGTAGTTTATTCTTTGTCGACTGTGTTGCATGGCTGAACCTTCTTCGATACTCTTGAGCTTTGGAGATTTTTTGTTCCCCAATCTCCGTTTTAAGGGCCTTTTCAACTACTGCAGCAAATGGGGTGTCCCGTGAAGTGTGAAGGTTAACATCTTTAAATATCTCCGCCCTTAATCCTTGAACAAAACGCTTTACTTTCAGAGTCTCATTGCTGACCATATGCGAGGCAAAGCGAGAGAGTTGATCGAACTTGTGTACGTATTCAATGACACTTCCGGTCTGTTTCAGGGACATGAATTCTTCCATCTTTGCATCCTTCATAGCATCGGCAAAGTATTTCTCGTAGAAGAGTTCTTTAAATCGCTGCCACGTAATAGTAGTATCTGGATGCATTACCTTCACTGAGTCCCACCAATATCGTGCGTCCCTCCTGAACATTGTGGATGCACATGACAATTTCTCTGTCTCCACAATCTTGGCATGCTCGAATATCTCCTCAATTATTTTGATCCAATCCTCAGCTGCTGCCATATCAGTCAAGTTACCATCAAAGGTTGGAGGATCCAATCGTCGAAACCTCTCGAGGTCGATGTCTATGTGTCGTGGTCTATTGATATTCTGGGCCTGTGCGCTCGCTATCTGTGCGTTAGCTGCTTGGGCTGTGGCAGTAGCCGCTTGGGCCGTGACAGTCGCTGTCTGCATTAACTGTTCAATTTGTCTAGCTTGCCTCTCAATCACGTCAATCAATCGATCGAGCATAGCATCGCGTTCAGTATCATTTCTTCTACGGTTGGCCATAGGTCTACATCACGAGGATTTATTTATTTTTCTTTAGAATTTATTCTAATTTGGGTAGTAATTAAATATAAATGTACTAAAAATTATATCACAAAATTCATAAAATAAAATGATGATAAAATAAAATACTTACTTGCTGATCGACAATTTTCCAGATGCATGATGAGCATACAGAGCAGTCTACAGAACCGTTTAGTTCTCTGATACCAACTGTAACGACCCCTAAATTTAATTTTCCCTAATTTGAAACCCTAAAATTTTTCCCAAATCGATTTGTAAATTAGGTTAAATTGGATCGTTATAAAACCCTAATTTTCTTAATTCAAAATTATTAAAAATAGCAAAAATCATTTATTAAGCGGAAACTTTAAATTTCTATCAATAAATGTTTAGAAAATTAAATACTAAACAAAACATTAAATAAAACCTCATTCATAAATTTAAAATAATATCCTTACTAAAAATCCAACAGTTAATGAAATAAATTATCCAAATAGAAAATTTAAAATTCAATGCAACTAAATATAAAATATTATTTTAAAACGATATAAAATCATGACTTTTTTATTCAGAACCAACGAGAACATCTTCCTCTGTATGCTCTCCCGCCTCTGGCAAATTCTCGATCAGCGCCATTTCTTCCTCAGATAAAAATTCACCTACATCACAAAACTAATGCGTGAGAAAACTCAGTAAGTAAAAACACGTGCATATGACTTTAATTGCATACATTACCCAATTCCATGCTTTAAAAGTTACATACTGGATGGAACTCATTTTCCGATCCTTACCATGCGTTCAGGCTTTCAGAAAACTAGCGGTTTCTTACCCTCATAAAGTTTCATCAGCCATCTCAATAACCATGCGTTCAGGCTCTCATTAGCCATCTCATGCGTTCCGTCAATTCCATTCGTTTCCATGAATTTCATAGACATGCATAATGACCTATCATTTTTATCTTTCTACATTCCTATATTAATGCTTATACATACGTGTCTAAATAATAATATAATTAACAAAACAAAATAAAGTGCTTTAAATAAAATAATTTAATATATGCTTTGTGATGTAGGGCCTACGGCCAAAACATTTAAAACCTAGTGTTTTACTTACCTTGATTTCGAGAGAGATAGGGAATAGGGTTTTAGGTATCTTTCCCGAGCGTTGAATTAATCTTCCGTGCCTAAAAATTAGGGAGATTTAAATTTCTTATTTTACCCAAAAATAAGCATTGAAATTAATAAGGGTAAAATTTTCCTTACCAGTCACGTCGAATTGTTGAATTTTTGATTCGATTGAACGTCCTTAAATTATCCCAAAAATTCAGGTTTTGGGTTGGTTTGGGTCAATTGGGCCGGTTTGTGTTGTCAGAACCGGTTCACTGTTCTGGTTCAGCTTGTGGTTCGGTTCAGCTTTAAATCAGATCACTGAACCAATCATTTTCCTATCTTCTTCGTGCGAGTGTCTGCGAGAGAGAGAGAGAGAGAAAGCGTGGGAGTGAGAAAACCGAGAGGGAGAGAGCGAGAGATCGAACGAGGGAGAGCATTGCGAAGAACCCTACCGTCTACGTTGCGTGGAGCGTCGTCGCCGGGAGGTGTCACGGTTGACAGAGGTTGGGCTACGGCCGAGAGGAAGATTTTGCCGAAGGAAATGTCCGACCGAGAAAGAGAGGAGATTTCGCCTGAGTCTGCGGTGGTCAGAGGTCGAGCGAGGCAAGGGAAGAGTTCCTCCGGCGAGGTAAGTGTTCCACGAAATTCTTCTCTGTTTTCCAGAAATCGGGAGTGAAAGAAATTCGTGAGTTTGCTGTGATTTCCTCCGGTTACAGAGCATGCTTAAATTCTAGGAAGAATTTCAATTCTTACCATAGAATAATAGTATGAATTTGATCATCCAAATTTGATCAGATTCATGAACAAGTTTAGGTAAGATTTCCCCGTTTGTAATTTCCTTATGTTTGCAAAATATTGACTTGAGATTTGAGCAACGATTTTGTGCTAAAATTAGGGATTTTAATTGATTAGATTCTGATTTAGGGTTTTATAGGAAACTAATTGGTTTCTTAATTTGGGGCTAAATTTTAGTGTGTTACAGTTATGTGTTTATGGTTTTTAATATTGTGTGGTTTTCTGTTATTTGTTTAATGGGTCATTAGTGTCTTTGTTATTTTCCAAGTAAGTTTTGTTCTATTTAAAGTGTGGCATTGTAATTTGGTGGGATAGTTGATGAATGAATGAATATTGAGTGAATATGAGTTTTCCCAAATCCCTTCTCTCTTCCAATCTCCCTTTCTGATGCTTTCTTCCCTCCCCTATTCAGAACTACTTTCTTCCTACGGTTTCTTCTTCTCCTATCTTAAAGCTATATTTCTTTCTAATATTTCCGCTGCATCACTTCACAGTCTGACGAAGACAAGCACGGTCACTGCGATGCGAGGTGCGAGCAGAGAGAGTGGTTGAGCGTCGGACAACAACGAACTAAAAAGTACGAGGAGAGAGTGACAGAGAGTGGCTGGGCTGGCTGCGGCGACAGGCGTAGGGTTTCGCCTTTCGACTATCGAGCGATCTGATTTCTGAAGAGTGAAGGAGCGAAATGAGCGTCGAGCGAAACGAGAGGCAGAGCAGAGCCTTAGGGTAGAATTGAAACGATATGATTAATTTCGGTTCTGGAATTTTTCGATTTTGCATCAATAAACCCGAAAACCAAACCAAATTTTTCGGTTCTACTTAAAAAAAATCAAATTTTGATTATTTAAGTTGCAAAACTGACCAGAACCGGACTAAATTTTCGATTCCAGTTTGATTCTTCGGTCCAATTTGATTTTTGTTCACCCCTAGGGTCGACCACCCCCGATCTCAATTTAAGCTGAGAGCGGGGGAGTGGGTGGTGAGGAGGTGGAGGAAGGGGAGCAAAGGAGGCTAAAGCCATGCATTGGAGGAATGAAGTAAGAAAGAAAGGTGAGGGGGGATGAAAAGGCTAGTGATAAAGTGACGGGAGAAAGGGAGGAGAGATATGGGAGTTGAAAGAGCAGACAAATTCAAAATTTTATAAGATCGTGGAATCTGCAGTTCCAAAAAAAAGTGTTAAAGACGTGTCAAGACCTTATGACAAGTGGAACAACTCTTTATATGGAAGAGATCGCAAAAACACTTGTTTACTAAATTATAGACAATAATGATATCATCACAAAAGATATGAAAAAATGTATTCAAGTTGAAAAATCTAGAAGCCAAATAAATTTTATTTTTTTCTAAAGAGTGGGTGTATATTCTAAGATATCTTTGCAAAGAACTTTAAGTTAATGATATTCAAAAACTCTTGCTAATTTGCCTTTCACATGGATGAAAACTTATAATTTATTTGAAGTCTTCGTTCCTTGTTTGAATCTTTAACAAGTTAATTCAACTATAATGTCCATGTCGAACATGGTCCCTGCAATTAATTCTTATCCACAATCATTCCTTCTTATTTAATCTTAATAAATTTACAACTTGGACCAAGCCTCCCTTGGTGTGTGGGCTGAGCCGGACTTGGCCTTGGTCCCTTCCAAAGCCAATTGGGACCAACTTGGACCTCTCGCCTACGGGTCAGCCCCATCGTTGGTAACCATATGACTGTTCCAAGTTGACTAACGTATGAATTGATACTTTTGTATTGTTGACAGATCGATGTATATTGGTTGACCATAAAGACAGTTAGTACATAACATAAGGAATACACATCGATTAACATTGTTACTCATCTGCTACATGCTATATAAAACCAAGAGGTCACACATTAGTTTGCATCAAACATCAATAGTGTTTTTTCTTTCATGAAAATAATGTGCAATGAATTAAAATAAAACAATCAACTTAACGTCCTCGTAAGGAGAATAACAATGATCACCACAACTTCGATTGTAAAAGCCCCAGTAAAGTGATGAATTTAATGACTTGCACATTATGTGTTTTATATTGACATATACAATAATGGAAGATGATCAAATGAATAAACACATACAATAAACAATACAATGAGAGATTTCTGTGTCAATTATTCTCTTAGTATCATACCCTCAAAAAACAAACTAATTGGCTCCCTGTCTACTCACAAAAGCTCTTTTTAAACATGCGTACTCAGTTTGACTGCTAACACACCTTGATGTTTAATTCAACTATTTATGCCAATGGCAATGGAAACATTGCCTCATTTACCACAAAAATCCATAAATCATAATTCTAAGACAAATTTTCATTCTGATATTATTCACATGATTTCGTTGATTATTTCACAATCAGTGCCAAGCAACAAGTTTAAGCACGACACAAATCACAATATTAATCGCCAACAAGGATGCTAAATTTAATTGAACTAAGATCAACATGAGGTGACATTCATCAAACTAAACAAAAACAGAACTCAAACATTGATATTATACTGCACAATGAATTCAAAGAGACGCATAATTGCAGTTTTATATGTACAATTTTGCAATAAAACATTCAACCTCTGGAAGAAAAAAATGCCACAATGAAACCCACAAAGTGTCCGTCCACCTCACGCTCACCTTTTAGAACTTGCACTACAATAACCACAACAACACCAGAATGGTGGAATTATTGAAGTAAAATATCATATGATAGATGACTCACCGCCAAAGTGTCCATTTGTTTCATACGGTACTTTGTCTATAAAATTTGGTGTCAAGTACTTGCTTGCCGCACATGGCACACACTCCTGTGCACCACAGAATATATAACACTCACATTAAATGAAAAGAGAAGTTTCAATGTATAGAGCTGAAAAATTTCTAGAAAGATTAAAGTTGTACCTCCATTCATTAATTTCAAATATCCAAAAAAACATATTTACCAACTACTTATAGATTACAAGGGTAGCAACCAAGGTATTAAAACAATATGAAAAATTCTAAACTAGATACTATATCCTGTACTCTAATAATCTTATTTGAATTGAATGATATCTATCTTAATCAAGAGAAAATTAAAGTTGGATGAAGTTTCATAATTCTATGAATTCAAATTCATTATCATGGAGATTTCATGATCTTTCTCCTTGTTTTCTAGCTCTCTACTACTTCAAGTTGGATAATAAATTTTTGGCATGTGAAATCAAGTTGTTCCTTAAACGACAATTTTGTAAATATATCTACAAGTCTGCTTCTTTCGGGGCAAATAAAATATACAAATATTTTCAATAATAGTCCGTCCTTCAACATGTTTTGTTCTAGCAAGTCGGACAGGATAGTCAAATATTAATAACTTCCTTGCTTCCACAGGAAAACATCATAGGTTTTGGTATTGGTAGCTTCAATTCTCTACACATATCCCAGGTGCAATATCTCTGAATTCTGCTTCAGCAATGCTTCCCCCCATATCCTGTTTTCTATGTTTTTCCATGCGTCTCAGATCACCTACAACATAAGTACACCAACCATAGGTCGATAAGCCGAATAAAAATCTACATAGGTTTCTATTTGTAGATAACCAATCCTTTTCCTGGACTTCTTTTTAACTACTTAAGAATCCGAAAAATTAAATCAAAACATTCTTTGCTAGTAAAATCAAAATGACTCGGGCGCTAAGTATTCCTTTATTAGTTGGCGCATAGTGGATCGTCTACAGCTCTATCTCCAATTAATACATTTTCGGTCAAAGTGGGTGATGGATTCCAAGTTTCGTTAAATCAGATCTGCTACAATCTTGTTCTCCATATCCAAGGTGCTGTTTTTCATCTAGCAGCTTTTCCTTTTAATATTCTTGGGGTAGACATCGTGTTAGGAATGGACTAGTTCAAAAAATTGGGCACATTTCAAGCCAGTTTTGAACAACTTTGGATTTCTTTCTATTCTCTGAATGGTTATAGGTGCTTGCAAGGTTCCTCAACTCATTCTATTCAGCAAATATCACTGCACTCCTCCATTAAAGCAGCAGTAACAGGTAATCAATGTTTCTTCATCGATTTCTTGGCTATTCATCCAAAAATTTCTATGACAATTTAATAGGAAAATTAAGCTTATTTAACAGTTCTACAGCAAGAATTTTCAATAGTTTTCTCCACAGTACTATCGACTCCTCAACGAGACAAATGTCATCGGATTCATCTTAAAGAGGGCGTCCATCCACCCCACATCCGCCCCTACAGATACCCCCATTCTCAAAAAGACAAAATTGAAAAGTTAGTCACACATATGACTCTTACAAGGCTAATCTGACTGAGCACAAGAACCTTCTCTAGCCCGGTAATTCTGGTTAGAAAAAAAGACGGTAGTTGGGAGTTTTGCGTAGACTACTGAGAGTTAAATAAAATCACCATCCTAGATAAATTTATATTTCCTATCATTGAAGAACTCCTCGACGAGTTATATGGAGTTAGTTGTTTCTCGAAATTGGATTCAAAAAGTGGCTATCAGTTTAGGATGCATGAAGATGATATTGAGAAGACGACTTTTCGTACTCACGAGAGGCATTACAAATTGATTGCTATGTCATTCGGCTTGATGAACGTCCCGGCCATTTTCCAATCTATAAAGAACTCGATGTTCTGACCGTTCTTATGGAAAATTGTACTAATTTTTTTGGATGACATTCTTATATACAGCTCCGATTCGGCCGAACATTTTACTCACCTCCGATCAGTCTTGAGCATATTGCGGGATGAGTGTTTCATGTTAAGCAGTAAGCAATGTGTATTCTTTAGACCGAGATTCATTACTTGGGTCACTGCATTTCTAGCTTTCGTGTAGCCACCGAAGCCGATAAAATTTAGTGTATAATGGATTGGCCACTTTCTAAATCCACCAAAGATATTCATGAGTTTTTAGGTTTAACTAGATACTACATACGCTTCGTAAAAGGGTATTGTGTGGTTGCTCGGCCCCTAACCGAATTACTAAAAAAGAATGGTTTTTTCTTGTCTAATGAGGCGGATTACGCCTTCAAACAGCTCAAAGATTTAATGACAAACACCGGTCCTAGCTATGCCTAATTTCGATATTCCATTTGAAGTAGAGATGGACAATTCGAGAGATGGTTTGGGAGCGGTCTTAATGCAACAAGGTCCTCCTATTGCTTATTTTAGCAGAGGATTAGTAGCATCTAATCGGGTAATATCTGTATATGACTGAGAATTGATGGCACTTGTTTTGGCCGTCCAAAAATGGCAACCCTATCTCCTTGGCCAAAAATTCACTATTTTTACAGACCCATAAATTGGTGAAATTTATGTTGGATCAACATCTTTCAACTCCGGACCAGCACAAATGACTGGTTAAACTAATTGGGTATGACTTTTTGATTATTTATAAACCCGATAAAGAGAATAAAGTTGCAGACACGTTATCTCAAAGGGGAAATTGGGATACTTCAGATTAGTTGATGGCTATTTCCGAACCAGAATTTCTAGATTTCTCAATCCTAGCCAAGGAGATAGATGTTGATCGGACACTAAGGAAGACTAAATCGAAGTTGAGTTCAAATTCATACATTGATCATAGATATGAACTCTTTAACGACATTTTATTATTCAAGTAAAATATTCTCATCCCTAATAATTCTTCCTTGAAATCAAAGTTGTTGGAAGAGTTTCACAACTCGCCTATTGAAGGGCATTCGGGTGTGTGGCGGTTCTACAAGAGGATTAGAGCAAATGTATTCTAGAAAGAGTTGTCAAAGGATGTCCAAAACAGTTGGAAACTACCGTATTTGCCAACAAAATAAAATTGCAGCTACTCACCCAGCTGGGTTATTACAACCCCTACAAATTCTGGAACAAGTGTGGGAAGATATCTCACTTGACTTCATTGAAGGTCTTCCAAGGTCCTTTCGGTACAATACAATTTTAGTATTCATAAACCGGCTAACAAAATTTGCACACTTCTTGCCTCATAGACACTTGTATACTGCTAAGGATGTAGTGGATGTTTTTTGTACCGAGATTATTCACCTCCATGGTTTTCCGAGGAGTATTGTCAGTGATCAAGCCATTTTTGTAAGGAGCTGTTCTGTTTGCAACAAACCCGTTTACATATAAGTTCTTCTTATCATCCTCATATAGACGACCAATCGGAGGTACTTAATTGTTGCTTCGAAACTTATCTTTGGCGTTTCACTTCAGAACAACCAAAAATGTGGAGCAAATGGCTGAGTTGAGCTGAGGATTGGTACAATACTAATTTTCAAAGTGCAGCAAATATGACTCCGTTCAAGGCTCTCTATGGAAGGGATCCACCAACGAAGGAACGGGATGACCTCCTCCATATTCTTCGAGAAAATCTTCAACGTGCCCAAACCAGCATGAAAAAAATGGCAGACACTTCAAGCATAGAGAGGCATGTCGAAGTAGGGGATTTGGTTTAGTTAAAACTACAACCGTATCACCAACTTTCTATCCGTCAAAGCCGAAATTACAAGTTGGCGTCCTGTTAAGATAAGTTAGGGGGACTGTTTGAATAATAAGGAAAAAGAGGCAGTCCCCATAAGATAACGCATAATGCGCTTCAACGCCTACCAATAGATATCAGTCGGAGAATGCATGTATTAACACAATTTGTTGACGGCAAAAGAAATATCTGGTCGAGTGAAGAGACAATATTATAGAGCGTCGACCAAACTGCAAAACACCGAACAAGTAGCAAAAGGAGAAATTTTAGAAAGAATCAAACCTGTAGCCATGGGCGTCGGAGAAAGCTTGCAATTTGACATCCGAGCCTTCTGGAGGATGTCAAGGATATACTGGGATTGATTCAGAAGCATGCCCGAGGAGGAACGAGAAATATTTATACACAAAAAATAGTTCAGCAGGCCTAAATCCTTGATTGCAAACTATGAATGAAGAAACAAAATGAGGTTAGTTACCACATATGGAGAATTGCGATGTCGTCCACATAAACTATCACCAAAAAAATTGACACCTTGCTATAAAGGAACATAGAGTTGTCATATTTAGAGCCTAAGAAACCCCAAGATAAAAGAGCATACTGTAATTTCTTATTCTAGGCAGGGGGAGCCTGTTTAAGACCATATATCAACTTGTGATGTTGACAAACAAAATCTAGACGACTGGAATTAATAAAGCCGGAAGGTCGAGTCATATACAAAGTCTCTGTTAAATCTCCGTGAAGAAAGGCATTGGAAATATCTAATTGCCTAATAACCTAGTTGAAAGATAAGGCAAAAGAGAGTACCATATGAATAGTCGAAGGCTTAACCACAGGACTGAATGTCACACCATGTCCACGCCCTTTATTTGGTCATAGGCCTTCGCCACGAGACGGGACTTGTAGCGGTTTAGAGTCCCATCGGCATTGGACTTCCTTTTGAACACCCGCTTGCAGCCAATGATCTTATGATTTAGCAGAGGAGAAACCAAGGACCATGGAGGAGGAAATAAAACTGGTGTATAAAGATGAAACTTTGGTTCAAATTAAAAATAAATTGCAGAGTGGGGAACCTGTTAAACAAGGTTTCGAATTGCCGAATAGAGTGTTATTTTTTAAAGATCGTTTGGTGATATCAAGGAGTTCCCCACAAATCAATAGAATTTTACATGAATTCCATGGGGGATTGATTGGGGGCCATTCGGGGTTGTTAAAAACTCTTCATCGTGTTACTAGTGAACTGTTTTCACTGGGAATGCGTAAGATCGAATATCACTAGCTAAATAAAAGAAAAAATAATCCCGGCTGTCTGCAACTTCAATCATTCCATATTAGCATGTCCTTTATACTTCTATTTTTCTTTGTTTTTCACAGGGAGAATACTATTCTTTTGAAACAACACTGAATTTATGGTGATAAATTCAGTGAGTAAACCATCTTACCTCGATGTAAAACGCATCAGAGAACCCCGACATGACTCGGCATACGCTTTGGAATTCCTCAGTTTCAGGATTATAACAAGCCATGAGAAATAGACTAAACCTGTATAAACACCAAAAAGTCGGTGATTAGGAAACGCATTCCATGTCTAAACCTTTTTCCTTACAATTGTACAATCTCATTTGTACCCAAAAAAGTGTTCAGTGATGCCTAATTATAAGATTAGTCACATAAAAATCAACTTGTGTAAACATATCATTACCATGACGAGCATTACAAGTCCAAGATTAATGAGACGAAACTTTGTTTATATTTTTCTTCTAATGGTACCGATATCTAAAACACCAAAATAATTATAGCTCTGACATCGAAAATAAATACAAAAAATTTCCATGTCGTGCTTTGTGTGCCTTCCTGTTTTTATGGTAGCAATATTATTACTATTGCAAGCTGATTAGACAATTTCTGGTAGTGCTATCTTTTAGGTTCAGTAGATTGAACACGGTTGCATTTCTTTCCAACACTTAATTAAGTTAATATGGCTAGAGGTTATTGTTTTCAAAGTGCTGCCTAGTGAGCACAATCTCGCGCACTTAGGTTATCAAATGCTGCTACATAAATGCTTATAATATAACTTGATATCCTTAAAAGTAGAGAATTTTGGTTCTTCTTAAGTTCCATATTCTAGAGGCACAAGTGATGTGGAATTGAAAGTGACTACAAAAAACAATGCAATATGTTACAATTTAAAAGTGACTGAAAATTAAAGTTGAAGGTGACATGAGATCGTGATGAAGAGACAAGTTGATGAAGAGATTGTGATCAAGCAATATTGATTCTCATTCCACCAGGGCTTTCCTTTTTTCTACTTCCTTTTGCTTCTACTGTTACTGAATCAATTTTTTAGCGTTTGAAATTCAATCATACTTGAGCAATCACACATTGTGCATTTGATTTTATTAAATGTCTCTTTAGCAAAGTTGAAACTTCATAAAAAAGCATAATCTGCAATTCCTGGCCTATTTGTGGTTTGTGATTCTAGACATTGATGCTTAATAAAGAAAAAAAAAACGTAGTGTACAATGGATATAATTTTTTCTTATCACAAAACATCAAAATTGAAATTTATTAACAAAAAAGAATTGAAAATTTATGCGAATGTGTGAAAAAGAATATTATTTTGTTAAAACAAATTTACTCTAACCTTGGACAGAGTGCATGGAAGAAGAAGAGTTAATCTAAGGTTTTTCAGGGTCATAATAGACGGGTATAAGATAGAGACGGGCATGGGGGAGTAGTAGCTTGAGGATTAGAGGAATTGGGTAAAAAATGACTAAAAACTCTTCAACAATGTTGGATTAATTAAGACAAAAATAAATTAAGACTTTAGAGGAATCAAACCTTATTGATATGCAAATGGATTCATTGTAATAAAACATCTAAATAACAGAAGACTGAAATAGAAAGTCACAAATTTTAACAATGATTCTAGATTTAGAAAATACCACGAGATATCACCCGAAAAATAGACTTTTCTTAGAGAAATTTAGTTGAAACAATATTTTTATATCCCTTAACACAACACACTTCCCTTTATTTATAGAAAACTAACATCATACTAAGCATAAAATACCACAACTAATTTTCTAACAATACTATTTCACGATCCTAATATATTCCTAACAAAACTCTTCAACAATGTACAAGTATTATGATAGGCCCCATCGGGTCAAAGAAGCACCAGAAGAATGGGGCTTTTTAAGAACCAGAAATGAGTGGGAGAAATATAGGATTCTATTTTGCATTCTACATTCTAAGAAGAGGGTAGGAAAGAGCAGGAGAATTATGATTATTTTGAATAGTGAAAACAAACCTCTCAAGAGTCCAATCATTCCCTCCAAGCTTCCCTATAGTTTATCATTCATTTTGATGTCAATCATTCGTTACTAAAATTTGGAAATCATAACAGGATCAAGTTTCATTTCATCAGTGTATACACAGCAGAAAATAAGAATACCTACAACCAACATCAGAGAGCATTTTGTTTTTATGGTACTTCATGGCCTCAATAAATTCTAATAAAACCCTATTATCTAGAAGCAGCCACAGGTGTTTGATAAAAGAAATACCTCAAAACTTTCGCTAATCAAACTGCTGTCGGAGCTGCATCTCGGTTTCGCTTTTCCAGGTGGCGTGAGACGACTGGCCCCTCATTCTCTTGCTCTTCTCCTTCTCCTTTACTGTCGACCCCTTCTTCTTTGATTCTTGACTTGGGTCCGTGAGTGGACGGTCACTGCAGACAGGGCAAAACATACCTCGGGAACTAGAAAATGTCTTAGGAACTCCACATTGCAAGCACATCCTATAAACAGATAACAGTCCTGGGCTATGATAAATCGACAATAAACAGCACCACATGTGAATCAAATAGCTAATGACAGCCAAATGTACCGCAATAACTCTGCCGCATCATCTGGATTAGGGTTGGCTGCAGTTGGCACTCTTGTTCCCCTGCTTCATGCTTGAAGCTGACGAATCTAGAGTTTGATTACCCTCCATGTCACTCCTAACTCAATCGTGTATTCCTACCAGATGAGCTTTAGCCTCGACTAGAGCACCTTTTATGAAAAAAAAGTAGTTAGACATTAAAGAAAAATTAACAGCACGGGAAGTGACAAAGACAAACAACAGATTTGAATGAAAAACAAATGATAATACAACAGTAACTAACTATAAAGCTGAACCCAACCTTTACAAATGCCATCCTTCGCTCCACTAAAAAAATGAATAAACAATAATATCTAAAATTATAGACTTCAAAACTTTCTCGTATAATATTAGCATCATAAACTTCAATTTTTCCGCTCATTAAAAAAACACAAATTATTAGTTTGGTTTTAAAAAAAATCCAAAAAGCACAACCCCATAAAGTCTCCAAACTCATCTCAAGCATCAGAACAGATCTTTCACAGTTGTACACATGACCCAAAGCTAATAAAAAATTTGGCAGGAGCTAATTTATAGAGAGAAACAGTGAACAACCCATACCAAGAATCACAATGAAGACAGTAGTTTTCATTTTTAAGATAAAATCCTATATGTTTGAATTGAATTAAGTCTTTTATGATACCCTAACCTAATCAAAAAATGAAATGAGGAAGAAAAAGTACTTTCATATTCATTACACAGACAACTTGAGGAAGACATGTCACGGATGATGTGTGGCATAGGCTGCCAACTGAAATGAATCAATTGCAAACTGAGATTTGTATATCTTTCATTATAGTATTTCTTTCATATAAGAATCTTTCATTATAGTATTTAACATCATATCACAAGTATAATATGGCCTAAGAAATCAGAATAAGAGAACCATCAATCCCAACAATCAGCGCAATCCAGATTTTAAGGACATCATATGAAATAGTATAATATAAATACATAACAAAAATCCATTCAATGGTCAGTTATATACTACTGACAAATAAAAATTAATGAATTCTTTATGTATCATAAATGTAAGATTCAGTAATTAGGGCCTGTAAATATTTTAAAACTAGGGCACATGCATATTCTTTACTTAGCTAGACCGATTCGATGTATTTGCTAATTTTCAGCCCTTGTAACTCTATATAATGCAACGAACTTTCACAATGAGATGTGAAGAAAATTGAGAAAAGGTGAAGGAGGGTGCTGGTGGCCGGGAGTGGCGCGCAGAGTGTTGAGTTATGGAGCCTAATTAGGTTTAGGGGTAATTTGGTCATTAATTACCTATTATTCTGTAACCCTAAATCGTCTATTATATAAAGGCGTGTTTAGGTTATTGAATGTATCACAGAAAGAGACAGAGTGTCTGAGTGTGTGAGGAACAATTGTTGTAACTCCGGTTTTTCATCTTAGTGAAATCTGTCAGCGGCCAGTGGACGTAGCTCTCGTGACGAGAGTGAACCACTATACATCTGTGTGTTATTTCTTTTCGTATTTCCTAATCGTTCGTTACAGGTGGATTAGGGCGTCTAATCCTAACAACTGGTATCAGAGCTTCGAGGTTGAAGTGGTTTTCGGAAAATCAGGGTTTGATTATTTCGAAGGGTATCGATCGATTTGAGGTTCGTATTTTTGTTACGTGAAATTTCAATTTTGGAGGAAAGAAATTGAAAATTGAAAAGGAGAATAAACAAAAAAAAGAAAAAAAAAGCAATTTGTTTTTTTTGGTGCTCTGTTGTCGTTCTTCGACAGTGAAGAACCCCTCGCCGTGCGAGGAGAGAGCCCGAGCCCGAGCCACCGCGTCGCCGCCCCAGACCGCGCCGCCGCCTCCGACCGCGCCAGATCGTCGACGCCGCCGACCCGCACGCACCAGCACCGATCCGCGCGAACAGAGGAGTTCTCTGTTCTTTCTACCCGAGCCGCGCCGCGCTCCGTTCTGCTCGCCGCGCCTCCGCGTCTCCGTCGCCGAGCCCTAGCCGCCGTCGACCTCCGTGCCGCCGTCGTCGTGCAGAGAACGCCGACCATCGACCCTCTTGCCGATTCAGCCATCGCCGATCCGATCTCTGAAATTTGTGGGGCTAAGATATTTTTGGGATTTTTGGGTTAAAAATTCTGGAATGGATTTGGGTGCAATTTTGTGAAATTGTTTGGCTGATTATTTTTGATTGGGAAATATCTGAAATTTGGGGCGGATATATTGATTCTGATTTTTCGGGCAGATTGATTCTAATTTTTTTTTGGGCAGATATATTCTGAATTTTAAAAGGGGAGATTTTTTATAGCAATGGCAGGTGAAGATAGTACAAGCCACGGTATTGGAAAATTTGATGGGACAGATTTTGCATTCTGGAAAATGCAAATCAAGGATTACTTGTACGGGAAAAGACTTCATCTTCCTTTGAGTGCGAAACCTGAGAAAATGGAAGACGGTGAATGGAATCTCCTTGATAGACAGGTTTTGGGAGTTGTCAGATTGACGCTGACTAAAAGCGTTGCTCACAACGTGGCGAAGGAGCAAACTACAGCGAGTCTGATGAAGGCTCTATCTGATATGTACGAGAAACCCTCTGCGAACAACAAGGTGCATCTGATGAAAAAATTGTTTAATTTGAAAATGGGTGAAGGTAATTCTGTAGCTGCACATCTAAATGAATTTAATACTGTTGTGAATCAATTATTATCTGTGAATATTGATTTTGGGGATGAGGTTCGTGCCCTAATTTTATTGGCGTCACTTCCGAATAGCTGGGAGCCTATGAGGGCAGCAGTCAGCAACTCAGTTGGAAACTCAAAATTAGTATTTACTGATGTGAGAGATCGTATTCTAGCCGAGGAAGTTAGAAGAATTGATTCTGGAGAAACATCGAAAGGCTCAGCTCTGAATGTGGAAAATAGGGGGCGAAATAATAACAGAAATTCCAATCGGGGCAGGAGCAGATCCAATTCGAGAAATGGAAGGAGTCACTCTAAATCTGGAAAAAAATTTGAGTGCTGGAATTGTGGCAAGCAGGGTCACATGAAAAAGGATTGCAGAGCTCCAAAGAAAAACGGTACTGAAACAGGTGATGGAGCAAATATAGTAACAGAAGAGGTCACTGATGCATTGATTCTTTCAGTCGATAGCCCGATAGACTCATGGGTCTTGGACTCGGGAGCATCCTTTCATACCACGGCTCACAAAGAACTAATGGCAAATTATGTAGCTGGAAATCATGGGAAAGTCTATCTTGCAGATGGTGAGCCACTGGACATTGTTGGCATCGGGGACATCAAATTGAAGACGACAAACGGGTCTGTTTGGAGTATCAATAAAGTAAGACATGTTCCGGGTTTGATGCGTAATTTGATTTCAGTGGGGCAGCTTGATAGTGAGGGTTACCATGTTAGTTTCGGAACTAATGCGTGGAAGGTTACTAAAGGAGCGATGGTCGTCGCTCGAGGTCAGAAAACAGGAACCCTATACATGACTTCTACATGCAGAGACACAATTGCAGTTGTTGATAGCTCGAAGAACACAGTGTTGTGGCATTGCAGATTGGGCCACATGAGCGAGAAAGGAATGAAGATTCTTGTCAAGAATGGTCAGATTCCGGAGCTGAAGTCTGTTGAGCATCAGTTTTGTGAAAGTTGCATTTTTGGGAAACAGAAACGTGTCAGTTTTCTAAAGGTTGGCAAGGAGCTGAAGCAGAAAAAACTGGAATTAGTGCACACTGATGTGTGGGGACCCGCACCCGTTTCTTCTCTTGGTGGATCACACTACTACGTGACGTTCATAGATGATTCTACAAGGAAGGTTTGGGTCTACTTCATGAAGAACAAGTCTGATGTATTCAGTGTTTTCAAGAAGTGGAAGGCTTTGGTTGAGAATGAAACGAATCTGAAAGTGAAGTGTTTGAGGTCCGACAATGGAGGCGAGTACATCAATGCAGAGTTCAGCGAGTATTGTGCCATGAATGGGATCAAGATGCAGAAGACTATTCCTCGAACGCCTCAAGAGAATGGAGTAGCTGAAAGGATGAACAGAACGCTGAATGAACGTGCAAGGAGCATGAGATTGCACGCCGGGCTGCCTAAAACTTTTTGGGCAGATGCAGTCAGCACAGCAGCCTACCTGATAAATAGAGGACCCTCTGTACCTCTAGAGTTCAAAGTTCCAGAAGAAGTTTGGAGCGGTAAAAAGGTAAACTTTTCTTTTCTAAAAATTTTTGGTTGCTTATCATATGTTCATATTGATGATTCTGATAGAAGTAAGCTTGATTCGAAATCTAATAAGTGTTTTCTTATTGGTTATGGTGACGCCGAGTTTGGTTATCGTTTCTGGGATAATCAAAATCGGAAGATCATTCGCAGCAGAAACGTCATCTTTAACGAACAGGTTCTTTACAAGGATGCTATTGGTAACACTTCAGACAGTGAGAGTTCTGTATTAAAAGAGTCTACTGTGGTCAATTTCGGAGATTTTTCAGCTGATAATAGTCCGACTGTTGATGCAAATCGGGGTATTGTTGAAGAAGAAGTTGATGAGAATGTGGCTCCAGAGGTTAATCCGCAAACGCCGATTGCAGAACCAAGAAGATCATCCAGAATCAGCAAACCAACTCAGAGATGGTCCCCGTCTCTCAATTACATTTTGCTTACTGACAGAGGTGAACCGGGATGTTATGAGGAAGCAGAACAGTCTGATGATTTGATTGAGTGGGAGGCAGCCATGAAAGATGAAATGGACTCACTGAAATCAAATGAAACTTGGACATTGACCAAGTTGCCGAAGGGGAAGCAAGCACTGCATAACAAGTGGGTTTACCGGATTAAAGAAGAACCTGATGGAAGCAAAAGATATAAAGCCAGATTGGTTGTCAAGGGTTTTCAGCAGAAAGAAGGCATTGACTACACCGATATTTTCTCACCAGTGGTGAAGCTGACGACGATCAGAACAGTTTTGAGTTTGGTTGTGAAAGAAGATCTTCATCTGCAGCAGATGGATGTGAAAACTGCTTTCCTTCACGGCAGTTTAGATGAAGAGATATACATGCGTCAGCCACAGGGATTTGAGATGAGAGGGAAAGAGGAACTTGTATGCAAGCTTCAGAAGAGTTTGTACGGTTTGAAACAGGCTCCAAGGCAGTGGTACAAGAGATTTGACAGCTTCATGAAGAATAACAGTTTTGTGAGATGTGAAGCCGATCACTGTTGCTACATCAAAAGGTTTGATAATTCCTACATTATTCTGCTCCTTTACGTTGATGATATGTTGATTGCAGGAGCAAGCTTGCATGAGATTGACAGGCTGAAGAGGAAGTTATCTACAGAGTTTGCAATGAAAGATTTGGGTGCTGCAAAACAAATCCTTGGGATGAGGATATTCAGGGATAAGGATGTTCTCAAACTCTCACAAGAAGACTATGTGAAGAAGGTTCTTAGCAGGTTTCAAATGCAGGATGCGAAGCCAGTCACTACACCATTGGCTAGTCATTTCAAACTATCCAAAGATCAGTCACCCTCGACCGAGGAAGAGAGGAACTACATGGCCAAAGTTCCATATGCCTCAGCCGTTGGTAGTCTTATGTACGCGATGGTTTGCACACGACCAGATATTGCACATGCAGTGGGAGTTGTCAGCAGGTTTATGAGTAATCCAGGAAGAAAACATTGGGAAGCCGTAAAATGGATTTTGCGATACTTGAAGGGAAGTTCAAAGTTTGCTTTATGTTTTCGAAAATCAGACTTGGGTCTAGATGGATACGTTGATGCTGATAATGGTGGTGATATTGACAGTAGTAAGAGCAGGACTGGGTATGTCTACACTTTGGGTGGTACCGCAATCAGTTGGGTTTCGAGACTTCAAGATGTCGTCGCTCTTTCTAGCTGTGAAGCCGAGTATATTGCAGTGACAGAAGCTGCAAAGGAGATGATGTGGTTACAGCCTTTTCTACGTGAGTTAGGCCAAAACTACGATGGGAGTGTATTGCATTGTGACAGCCAGAGTGCCATTCATTTGGCAAAGAATCCAGTTTATCATGGCAAGACAAAGCATATACAGGTACGCTATCACTTTATCAGATCTGCTTTAGAAGATGGAGTATTAGCGCTTGAGAAGATCCCAGGGAGTCGGAATCCAGCTGACATGTTGACGAAAGCTGTGACAAGTGAGAAGCTGAAGTTGTGCGCAACTTCAGTTGGACTTCTTGGTTGAGACATTGAAGTGAAGCCGCTGAAGATGGAGAGATGATGAGATTAGTCTCCAAGTGGGAGATTGTTGAGTTATGGAGCCTAATTAGGTTTAGGGGTAATTTGGTCATTAATTACCTATTATTCTGTAACCCTAAATCGTCTATTATATAAAGGCGTGTTTAGGTTATTGAATGTATCACAGAAAGAGACAGAGTGTCTGAGTGTGTGAGGAACAATTGTTGTAACTCCGGTTTTTCATCTTAGTGAAATCTGTCAGCGGCCAGTGGACGTAGCTCTCGTGACGAGAGTGAACCACTATACATCTGTGTGTTATTTCTTTTCGTATTTCCTAATCGTTCGTTACAGGTGGATTAGGGCGTCTAATCCTAACACAGAGGCGCGCTGGCGCCGGGCTGGGCGCGCGCAGCGCCCAGCGCCGATCAATCGACATTTTGTGCTATTCATCGATCGCCAACCCGAGAAGTTGCTGATCGATTGGCACTTTGGCCAATCGATCGGCACCTCACGCGCGCAGGATTGCGCGTGCGGCGCGTTACTGCACACGCGGCACTTTGGACAATCGATCGGCACCTCACGCGCGCGGGATTGCGCGTGCGGCGCACTACTGCGCACGCTGCCTCGGCGCCCATGGTGTGCCAACTTGAAATTTTTTAAAAATTTTCCTACTTCTAATATGTTTTAACCCAACTTTTTCCGACACATTTTGCACGTATTTTACTCATTTTTTCCAACCGTTTTCGAGGGTTCGAAAAACCCAAAAATCGAGTCAAAATTTTATCGAAAATTATTTTAAATTTTATTTTAAACGTGGGATTGTTGAGCAAAGTAGCGCACCGAGCCGGGGTGGGTTCGGGGGCGTTACAAACAAAACTACTTTCAATTCTTCCTGAGCTCATTGGCTATAAAGACATGAAACCTTCTTATCAATCTGCAAAATACATTGCAAAATTTTAACACATGTCATCCACACCAAATATATCTCAAAAAAGATATGAGAAAAAATGACAGAGATGAGAACACATACCTTGCTTTTGTCAATTTCACACTGCATTACAAGCTTGTGGTACTTCTCTTTAAAACTCTTCATCTTGCAATACTGCTTTGCCCAATCAACACTCATATTTTCCTTTTAGCCATGAGAAATGACTTCATCAAAAAAAAAAATTAACTCAAAAGCTGTTTTGCAAATCTCATTTTCATCTAGAGAGATGGAATGTCCTAGTACCTTGTGATACTTGACGAGATGATATTCGCCAAAAAGGTGGCATGATTAAATGTCCATTTTGAATTTAATAAAATGCAACAAAATTCAATTCTATTATTCCAAGAGAGAACTATTCTGCCTCCTAAAACAGTAAATATCAATTGAATAAGTATTGTACCTAGACACTTTATTTATGATACTAATAGGATAACATATAAAAGAAAAAAATGAAGAATGAGAATGACATTGATAAGACAATTTAGAGGGTACATAGGAAATCATAACAAACAGACCCATTAATTAATTTAAACGAAACTAGAAAACCAAAAGAGGGCCACAGAAAAAATGACAAATAAAAATGACATTGATAAGACAATAAATAATAAGAAGAATAATAATTGTTAAACAGCTCACCGGCCTTGCATCAACTTGTTCACCAAATATAGAAAGAATTCTTGTGCCACAACCAACATCCACTGCAACTTGTTTCCATCTTAGGAAAATAAAATGGAGATAATAGTGGTTCAAATTGAATCTTTTTTAAATTGAACAAAGTATTTTTTTCCTATAATATAAATCTTAATTTGCACGAGTCCTACAAATACGATGCTTCCACATAATTAAGAATAATATTTGAGGATGAAAGAGCACGACACATGTAATAATATGTTCAAAATAAGGAGGGAGAAAAAAAACAGAGATGAAATTGAATAATACAGTCTAGTTTTGACTACACTCATGAATATAATATGTAGAGCAGAAAATATAATTAACTAAAACCAAATGAATAATTTCAATAAAAAATAAATGCAGACTACTTAACAACTGAAACTAAAGTTAAAAATAAAAGTACCTTCCCATAAATATAACTTTCAACTCGCACAAGATCCTGCATTGTTCACAGAAAAACTTAAACCTAGACACTTTGTTTATGATACTAATAGCATAATATATCAAAGAAAAAAATGAAAAATTAGAATGACATTGATAAGAAATTTTAGAGGGTATATAGTAAATCAGAAGAAATAAACCCATTAATTAATTAAAACGAAACTAGAAAATCAAAATAGGACCATAGAAAAAATGACAAATGAGAATGACATTGATAAGACAATAAATAATAAGAAGAATAATAATTGTTAAACAGCTCACCGACCTTGCACCAACTTGTTCACCAAATATAGAAAGAATTCTTGTGCCACAACCAACATCAACTGCAAAGTATTTTTTTCCTATAATGTAAAATCTTAATTTGCATCTATCCTACAAATACGATGCTTCCACATAATTAAGAATAATATTTGAGAATGAAAGAGCGCAACACATGTGATAATATGTTCAAAATAAGTAGGGAGAAAAAAAAACAAAGATGAAATTGAATGATACAGTCTAGTTTTGACTACACTCATGAATATACTATGTAGAGTAGAAAATATAATTAACTAAAAGCAAATGAATAATTTCAATAAAAAATAAATGCGGACTACTTAACAACTGAAATTAAAGTTAAAAGTAAATGTACCTTCCCATAAATATAACTTTGGTGCTCCATAATTGATGTCATATAAGTTTCAATTCCCACCAGATCCTGCATTGTTTATAGAAAAACTCAAAGCTAAATTTTCTCCATCGCTCAAAAGGAAGGAGCGATTGTCTTATCTTCCCATGTAAGAGCATGCTTTTGTGACCAATTACGATTAAGGTTCTCTGATGAGTCGCCGATGTTGGTAATTACCAATAGAATTACAAATATTGCAGTTTGAGAACATAATGACTTTCTTGGTTGATGTAAATTATTCTCAATCTCATAATGAGTGAGTAGGGTTAGCACCCATTAACAGACAACGATTTCGGAACATTGGGATTAAGATTTGAGATTTTAGAATACCAGGGGATAAAAATTTGGGATTTTGATTTTCTCCTGAACCCTACAGAAAGATAATTGATTTTCTTTTGAACCATAAAGAAAATAGGGTTTAGGGTTTTGTGTTTTTTTTTTTCTTCTGGGTTTCGGTTTTTGCATGTTTTTTTTTTAGTTTTTCGATTTTTGTGTTTTTTTAGGATTCGATTTGCATGTTTTTTTTTAAGATTTATGAGGTTTTAAGGTGTATGCATTGTGAAATATGCATAAGACACTAAAGGTAGAAACTTTTGGATTTGATAGGGTAACTTTCCACATCAGAGGTTGTGCTCATCCCAAAACTAGTACACTTCCAAATCCACCACTTCCACCACTGGAAATGCTCTCATGCACTGAAACTACTTTCAATTCTTCCTGAATCCATTGACTGTAAAGACATGAAACCTTCTTATCAATCTGCAAAATACATTGTAAAAATTTAACACATGTCATCTACACCAAATATATCTAACAAAAGATATGAGAAAAAAATGACAGAGATGATAACACATTGTTTCTTGGCATTCAGTTAACTTCTATTTACTTGGAAGAAATATTGTTTCTTGGCATTCAGCTAACTTATCTACTGCAGCAACCAAGTCTTTCTCCTAAGCCAAATGAAAAACTCACGTTAAGCTCTATAATGAACTACTGTATCAATAAAACTTGGATAGTGTGATTTACCTGGTTGTTCTTCAGATCACCGTCAACCGCTAAAGAGCTAAGTTCCTGCCTGAACATAAATAGATTTAAAATTCAGAGTGCTTCAAGAGTTTTGACAATACTGTAAAATAGGAGTAAGAAACAAATATCTTAGTTTGTTATAACGAACTCAAGTGCTAACCTTTGTAGTTACATTTGAAGTTTCTTGTATTTAGCCAAAGCCTCTTGATTATTACTCTTTTCGTCTTGAAGTTCATTTTCCAGCGTCTCTGTTTTAGCACGCAACAGATTGATCTGAGTTTCCAACTCCTCTTTGCGTGCTTCAAGTTACCTATACGACTCTGCCATACATTTTAGTTGAGTTTCTGCCAAGTTATTCGACTTTTGAGCAGATGCTAATTGTGATTTCACCTCCGCTAAAAGTTGTTCGGTTTCTTGTAATTTAATCTTTGTAACTTCAAGATCCTCACTGTCTCTCAAAATCCACTTTTAAATTGTCTCTCTCAGATTTCAACTCTTCAAACTCCTATGGTTAACTTTGCATAATCTGTGGTCTGATTCATAACCCAAGACTAGATTTCCATCATCAGGAACCTCGAGATTTGAAATGCGCAGAAACTCATTTTGATACTTTTCATCGGACAACTCCTTTTGAACTATGTTGTTCTTCAGTAAAGTCACGTTGTCTATGCAATCAGGGCTAATAGTCTCTCCATCATCCTTGCAACCCAATATACTGAACCTTAGTTTCTTGGCTTCAGATAAAACATGTGAAAGATCGAGAATAAAATCAGCTAAACTTGTATTGGAGTGAAGAACTTTCTCATAGGTGGCAGAAAACTCCTCAATTTTTTTACTCAAGTCGTGATTTTCATCAGAGATGTCATGAATTCTAAAGGACTCTTTTCCAACAAACAACACAAAATCGTGAAACTGAGATATTGCGTCTACCAAATCTTTTGCTATTTTATTATTGGCTGCAGTAATATGCAGGGACAAGGCAATTACCTTTTCTGCTATCAGACCTGCATCATCAGGATTTGCCTCCCTATCGCAGGTTGCAACGGACTGCAAATCCTCAGAATCACAACTTAAACAACCGATTGAGTGTTGATAAAGAGCATCATGTGCATCCTGCACAACATGCTTGATATCCTCCAAAACTTTCTTCTCGTCAGAATTTTTATTAATAGACTCAAAAATCGTGCCAATTCTTGATTTTAGTTTCATCAATGGATGCTCCTCCGAATCAGCTGCAGATGACTCTACTTCAAAAGATGGCACATTCATTGGAGTTGACTCACATTGCTGGTCAGATATGATAATTTTGCTAGTGGAGACTTTTTCTGAAGGCACAGTTTCTGAAACTTTATTACCTGGATTGTGAAGAATTGAAATGTCTTTATTGGAGTCGTTTGATAAGCAGGCCAACTTCTCCATTTCCAGAAAGTCACCCATGAGCTCCAAGTGATTTGTACTTTCAGTCTTGCTTGATCTCTCATTTTTCTCACCCTTGAACTGATCAGCTCCTCGTCGTTTTGATCTTCAGACATGGAGATCATGGAGATCATGCTCGGTTGATGACAATGGTTTGAAAATCCTTCAGTTGAACAGATTTGGGAGAGCTTCTTTGAACACTACAATTCTGAAGTTGTGACTCAACAATTTGAAGCCGACTAGCCATTTTGGCACACAAGCTCCTGGAGGTTTGCAGTTCACTGTTACGCTTTGCCAGAGCTTCTTTAAGCATTTTTGTCTCCTCTTCCATGGCCATTAATCGTTCCGTAATAAATTCATTTTCCTTTTGAATATCTTGAAGGGTAAAATCAGAACTTGAAGATGTGTGGGACAAGTACTCCCAGAAGGTGGCCTCAGTCGAACATTTCCATAATCTCGGCCTAAGTTCTCAACCTCTAGCTTCATTTGAGCGAGAGCAGCAGGACCAGGCAGCTTCTTTCTCACAAGACCTCGTAATCTTTGACACTCTGCTTCTAGCTTCGCTATTTTTTTAACACCCTCCATATGCTGCTTGTTGGCTACTTCAGCTGACCTCATACTCATGTTCTTCTCTTCTAGCTCCTTGGCAACTATATGGAGTTCGTATTTTTGTGAATTTATCTCCCTTTCACAAGACTCAGAGCTCAATTTCAGCTTCAGCTCGTGAATTTTCTTCACTGATTTTAATTAGCATGTTAGAACTATCTTGCAAAGATCTAGAGAGAGCAGCATTTTCGGCATCGGATCTCAAGAGTTCTTGCTCTAAGCTCGATATCTTTGCTTCAAACTCCAGTCTAATTTTGTCCCATTGCTTAGTTTTTGTAAATATAACATCTTGAAGTTTCTTTTCATGTTCTTCTTTTAGATTCCGTATCTGCCGCATGCATTCTTTGAGAGCATCATCTAAATGAACTGCCCTATCTTCTGCCTTGAGCTTTGAGAGTGTCACTGTCTCCAAGCGGTTTGTCAGCGCCAAAGCTTCCGCCTCAGCTTTCTCCCAGCCTGTATCAAAAAGATGTCCACTTTTAAAAACAGAAGAAATACAGCCACGGGATCATAAAACAACATATAAATAGAAAGTTATTTTATAGATAAATATGAGAATAAACCACGCCTCAAACACCTTCTTCAGCAACTTTAGCATGCTGTTTCACCACGACGTCTCTGGTAGTCACTTCAGAATGCATAGCTGAGAAACAAAACCAGTACACTTCCAAATCCACCACTAGAAATGCTCGTATCACTAAAACTACTTTCAATTCTTCTCGAGCCCATTGACTGTAAAGACATGAAACATTCTGTCATCCACACCAAATATATCTAACAAAAGATATAAGAAAAAAATGACAAAGATGATAACACATACCTTGTTTTTTTCAATTTCACTCTACATTACAAGCTTGTGCAACTTCTCTTTAAGACTCTCCATCTTGTAATACTGTTTTGCCCGAACAACAGTCACATTTTCCTTTTAGCCAAGAGAAATGATTTCATCAAAAACAAAAATCAGCTCAAAAGCTGTCTTCCAAATCCTCTCTTCATCTAGAGAGATGGAATGTTCTAATACCTTGTGATACTTGACGAGATGATATTCGTCAAAAAGGTGGCGTGATTAAATGTCCATTTTGAAATTAATAAAATGCAACAAAATTCAATTCCATTATTCTAAGAGAGAACTATTTTGCCTCCTAAAACTGTAAATATTAATTAAATAAGTATTGTACCGAGACACTTTATTTATTATACTAATAGCATAACATATCAAAGAAAAAAATAAAAAATGAGAATGATATTAATAAGACAATTTAGAGTGTACATACAAAATATAAGAAACAAACTCATTAATTAATTAAAACAAAACTAGAAAACCAAAAGAAGGCCACATAAAAAATAAAAAATGAGAATGACATTGATAAGACAATAAATAATAAGAAAAATAAAAATTGTTAAAGAGCTCACCTGCCTTGCACCAACTTGTTCACCAAATATATAAAGAATTATTGTGCCACAACCAACATCCACTGCAACTTTTTTCCATCTTAGGAAAATAAAACGAAAATAATAGTTGTTCAAATTGAATCTTTTTTAAATTGAACAAAGTATTTTTTTTCCTATAATGTAAATTTTAATTTCCATGTGTCCTACAAATACGATGATTTCACATAATTAAGAATAACATTTTAGAATAAAAGAGTGCGACACATGTGATAATGTGTTCAAAATAAGTAAGGAGAAAAAAAAAAGAGATAAAATTGAATGATAAAGTCTAGTTTTTACTACACTCATTAATGGAATATTTAGAGCAAAAAATATTATTAACTAAAACCAAATGAATAATTTCAATAAAAAATAACTGCAGACTACTTAACAACCGAAACTAAAATAAAAAATAAAAGTACCTTCCCATAAATATAACTTTGGTGCTCCATAATTGATGCAAGTTTCAACTAGCACAAAATCTTGCATTGCTCACAGAAAAACTCAAATCCAAATTTTCTCCATCGCTCAAAAGGAGGGAGCGACTGTCTTGTCTTCCCCTGTAAGAGCAAGCTTTTGTAATCAATTACGATTAAAGCTCTCTGATGAGTCGCCGATGTTGGAAATTGCCACTAGAATTACAAATATTGCCGTTGGAGAACATAATGGCTTTCTTGGTTGATGTAAATTGTTCTCAATCTCATAGTGAGTGAGTAGGTCTAGCACCAGTTAATAGGCAACGATTTCGCAATATTTGGGATTAGAGTTTGAAATTTCAGAATACCAGGGGATAAAAATTTGGGATTTAGATTTTCTCTTGAACCCTCAAGAAAGACAATTGATTTTCACCTGAACCCTAAAGAAAATTAGGGTTTAGGGTTTTGTGTTTTTTTTTACGACTTTGGATTTCGTGTTTTTTTTTAGGGTCTCGGTTTATGCGTGTTTTTTTTTTAGTTTTTTGGTATTTGTCTTTTTTTTTTTTAGTTTTTCGATTTTTGTGTTTTTTTTAAGTTTCGATTTTTTGTGTTTTTTTAAGGGATTCAGTTTGCATGTTTTTTTTAAGATTTATGAGCGTTTGGGGTGTATAGTTTTTCGGTATTTGTCTTTTTTTTTTTTTTTTTAGTTATTCGATTTTTTAGTTTTTTTTAAGGATTTTTTGTGTTTTTTAAGGGATTTGGTTTGCATGTCTTTTTTTTAAGGTTTGTGAGGGTTTATGGCATCGTGAAATATGCATACAACACTAAAGGTAGAAACTTGATATGATAAGTTTCCACATCAAAGGTTAAGCTCATCCCAAAACCAGTACACTTCCAAATCCAACACTGAAAATGTTCATGTCACTAAAACTACTTTCAATTCTTCCCGAGCCCATTGATTGTAAATACATGAAACCTCTTTATTAATCTGCAAAATATATTGTAAAATTTTAACACATGTCATCCATATCAAATATATCTCACATAAGATATGAAAAAAAAAATGACAGAGATGAGAACACACATATCTTGCTTTTATCAATTTAACTATGCATTACAAGTTTGTGCAACTTCTCTTTGTGATTCTCCATCTCGCAATACTAATTTGCCCGAGCAACAATCACATTTTCCTTTTTGTCAAGAGAAATGACTTCATCAAAAGCAAAAAAAAAGCTCAAAAGTTGTCTTGCAAATCCCCTCTTCATCTAGAGAGAAGGAATTTTCTAGTACCTTGCGATACTTGAGGAGATAAACATTGGAAAAGTATTCTCTAAAAAGGTGGCATGATTAAATGTCCATTTTGAAATTAATATAATGCAACAAAATTCAATTCAATTCTTCCAAGAGAGAACTATTATGCCTCCTAAAGTCGTAAATATCAATTAAATAAGTATTGTACCTATACAGTTTATTTATGATACTAATAGCACAACATATCAAAGAAAAAAAATAAAAAATAAGAATGACATTGATAAAAAATTTTAGAGGGTACATAGGAAATCAGAAGAAACAAATCGATTAATTAATTAAAACGAAACTAGAAAACCAAAAGAAGGCCACATAAAAAATAAAAAATGAGAATGACATTGATAAGACAATAAATAATAAGAAGAATAATAATTGTTAAACAGCTCACCCGCCTTGCACGAACTTGTTCACCAAATATAGAAAGAATTCTTGTGCCACAACTAACATCCACTGCAACTTATTCCCATCTTAGAAAAATAAAATGGAGCTAATAGTTGAAATTGAATCTTTTTTAAGTTGAACAAAGTATTTTTTTCCTATAATGTAAATCTTAATTTTCATGTCTCCTACGAATATGATGCTTCCACATAATTAAGAATAATATTTGAGGATAAAAGAGTGCCACATATGTGATAATGTGTTCAAAATAAGTAGGGAGAAATAAAATTGAATGATATAATCTAGTTTTTACTACACTCATGAATGTAATATGTTGAGCAGCAAATATAATTAACTAAAACCAAATGAATAATTTCAATAAAAAATTAAAGCAGACTACTCAACAACTGAAACTAAAGTTAAAAACAAAAGTACCTTGCCATAAATATAACTTTGGTGCTCCATAATTGATGCCTTATAACCAAATGAATAATTTCAACAAAAGATCCTTCATTGTTCACAAAAAAAATCCAAAGCCAAATTTTCTACATCGCTCAAAAGGAAGGAGCGACTGTCTTGCCTTCCGCTATAAGAGCAAGCTTTTGTGACCAATTACGATTATGGTTCTCTAGTGACTCGCCGATGTTGGAAATTGCCACTAGAATTACAAGTTTTACAGTTGGAGAACATAATGACTTTTTTGGTTGATGTAAATTGTTCTCAATCTCAGAATGAATAAGTAGGGTTAGCACCAATTGATAGACAACGATTTCAGAAAATCAGGGATTAGGGTTTGAGATTTCAGAATACCAGGGGATAAAGATTTAAGATTTTGATTATCTCCTGAAACCTAGAGAAAGATAATTGATTTTCTCCTTCACCTTAAAGAAAATTAGGGTTTTGGGTTTTTTTTTTTTCTTTAGGGTTTAAGGTTTTGTGTTTAGTTTTTCGGCTTTTGTGTTTTTTTTAGTTTTTTCGGTTTCTGTCTTTTTTTTTTAATTTTTCAATTTTTGTGTTTTTTTTAGGGTTTCGGTTTGCATACTTTTTTTTTCAGGTTTACAAGGGTTTAAGATGTATGCATTGTGGAATATGCACAAGACACTAAAGGCAGAAACCTTTAGATTTGATGGGGTATGTTTCCACATTAGAGGTTGTGCTCATCCCAAGACAAGTACACTTTCAAATCCACTACCTTCACCACTGAAAATGTTCATGTCACTAAAACTACTTTCAATTTTTCCTTAGTTCATTGACGATAAATACATGAAACCTTCTTATCAATATGCAAAATACATTCTATAATTTTAACACATGTCATCTACAACAAATATATCTCACAAAAAAATATGAAAAAAATGGCAGAGATGAGAACACATATCTTGCTTTTGTCAATTTCACTTTGCATTACAAGCTTGTACAACTTCTCTTTGTAACTCTCCATCTCGCAATACTACTTTGCCCGAGCAACAGTCATATTTTGCTTTTTGCCAAGAGAAATTGACTTCATCGTAAGCAAAAATCAGCACAAAAACTGTCTTCTTCATCTAGAGAGATGGAATGTTCTAGTACCTTGTGATACTTGACGAGATGATATTCGTCAAAAAGGTGGTGTGATTAAATGTCCATTTTGATCCATTCTTCCAAGAGAGAACTATTCTGCCTCCTAAAAACGTAAATAACAATTAAATAAGTATTGTACCTAGACACTTTATTTATTATACTAATAGCATAACATATCAAATAAAAAAATGAAAAATGAGAATGACATTGATAAGACAATTTAGAGGGTACATAGAAAATCATTAGAAATAAACCCATTAATTATTTAAAACGAAACTATAAAACAAAAAGAGAGCCACAAAAAAAATGAAAAATGAGAATGACATTGATAATACAAAAATAATAAGAAGAATAATAATTGTTAAACAGCTCACCCGCCTTGCACCAACTTGTTCACCAAATATAGAAAGAATTCTTGTGCCACAACTAAAATCCAGTGCAACTTGTTTCCATCTTAGGAAAATAAAATGGAGATACTAGTTGCTCAAATTGAATCTTTTTAAAATTGAACAAAGTATTTTTTTTTCCTATGATGTAAATCTTAATTTCCATGTGTCCTCCAAATACGATGCTTCGACATAATTAAGAATAATATTTGAGGATAAAAGAGTATAACACATGTGATAATGTGTTCAAAATAAGTAGGGAGAAAAAAAAAAGAGATGAAATGGAATGATATAGTCTAGTTTTTATTACACTCATTAATGTAATATGTTGAGTAGGAAATATAATTAACTAAAACCAAATGAATAATTTCAATAAAAAATAAATGCAGACTACTTAACAACTAAAACTAAAGTTAAAAATAAAAGGACCTTCCATAAATATAACTTTAGTGCTCCATAATTGATGCCATATAAGTTTCAATTCACACAAGATTCTGCATTGTTCACAGAAAAACTCAAAGTCAAATTTTCTTCATCGCTCAAAAGGAGGGAGCGACTGTTTTGTCTTCCCCTGTAAGAACAAGCTTTTGTGACCAATTACGATTAAGGTTCTCTGACTAGTCACCGATGTTGGAAATTGCCACTAGAATTACAAATATTGCAGTTGGAGAACATAATAACTTTCTTGGTTGATGTAAATTGTTTGAGTAGAGTTAACACCAGTAAGGTTAGACAACGATTTCGGAACATCGGAGATTAGGGTTTGAGATTTCAGAATACCAGGGAATAAGGATTAGGGTTTGAGATTTGGGTTTGAGATTTTAGATTATGGTTCGAGAAAGATAATTCATTTTCTCCTCAACCCTAAAGAAAATTAGGGTTTAAGGTTTTGTGTTTTGTTTTTTCTTTAGGGTTTTCCTTTTTTCGTGTTTTTTTTAGTTTTTCAAATTTTGTGTTTTTTTAGGTTTTGATTTTTTGTGTTTTTTTAAGGGTTTTGGTTTGTACGTTTTTTTTAAGGTTTATGAGAGTTTAGAGTGTATGCTTCTAAAATATGCATAAGACACTAAAGGTAGAAACATTTAGATTTGATAAAGTATGTTTCCACATCAGAAGTTGTGTTCATCCCAAAACCAGTACACTTCCAAATCCACCACTAGAAATGTTCATGTCATTAAAACTACTTTCAATTCTTCCCGAGCCCATTGATTGTAAAGACATAAAATCTTCTTATCAATCTACAAAATACTTTGCAAAAATTTAACACATGTCATTCACACTAAATATATCTCACAAAAGATATGACAAAAAAATGACAGAGATGAGAACACATACTTTGCTTTTATCAATTTCACTATGCATTACAAACTTGTGCAACTTCTTTTTGTGACGCTCCATCTCGCAATACTGTTTTTCCCGAGCAACAGTAACATTTTCCTTTTAGCCAAGAGAAATGACTTCATCAAAAGCAAAAATCAGCTCAAAAGCTGTATTGCAAATCCTCTCTTCTTCTAGAGAGATGATATTTGTCAAAAAGATGGCGTGATTAAATGTCCATTTTGAAATTAATAAATTGTAACAAAAGCAAATTCCATTCATCCAAGAGAGAACCATTCTTGCCTCATAAAATTGTAAATATCAATTAAATAAGTATTGTTGAGAAATGAAATTGAATGAGACAGTCAAATTTTGACTACGCTCATGATTGTAATCTGTTGAGCAGGAAATATAATTAACTAAAAAAAATGAACAATTTCAATAAAAAATGAATGCATACTACTTAATAACTGAAATTAAAGTAAAAAATAAATGTACCTTCCCATAAATATAACTTTGATACACCATAATTGATGCCTTATAAGTTTCAATTCCCACGAAAGATCCTGCATTGTTCACAGAAAAACTCAAAGCCAAATTTTCTCCATCGCTCAAAAGAAAGGAGCGAATGTTTTGTCTTCTCCTGTAAGAGCAAGCTTTTGTGACCAATTACGAATAAAGTTCTCTAATGAATCGCCGATGTTGGAAATTGTCACTACAATTACAAATATTGTAATTGGAGAACATAATAACTTTCTTGGTTGATGTAAATTGTTCTCAACCTCATAATGATTGAGTGGGGTTCGCACCCGTTAACAGACAACGATTTCGGAGAATCGGGGATTAGGTTTTGAGATTTCAGAATACCAGACGATAAGAATTTGAGATTTTGATTTTCTCCTAAAACTTAAAGAAAATTAGTGTTTAGGGTTTTGTGTTTTTTTTTTTACGGCTTTGGATTTCATGTTTTTTTTCTTTAGGGTTTTGGATTGTGTTTTTTTTAGTTTTTTTGTTTTATTGTATTTTTTTTTTTAGTTTTTCGGTTTTTTTTCTTTTTTTTTTTAGTTTTTCGATTTTTGTGTTTTTTTTGTTTTTTTTAAGGGTTTCGGTTTGCATATTTTGTTTTAAGGTTTATGAGGGTTAAGAGTGTATGCATTCTGGAATATGCATAAGACAATAAAGGTAGAAACCTATAGATTTGATAAGGTATGTTTCCACATTAGAGGTTGTACTCGTCTCAAAACCAGTACATTTCCAAATACAGCACATCCACCACTGAAAATGATTATGTCACTAAAACTACTTTTAATTCTTTCCGAGCTCATTGACTGTAAATACATGAAACCTTCTTATCAATTTGCAAAATACATTGCAAAATTTTATCATATGTTATCCACACCAAATATATCTCACAAAAGGTATGAGAAAAAATGACAGAGATGAGAACACATACCTTGCTTTTGTCAATTTAAGACTGCATTAGAAGCTTGTGCAATTTCTCCTTTAAACTCTCCATCTTGCAATACTGTTTTCTTCAAGTGAATAAATAGAAAGTGCTCAAATATGTTGTTTCCGACTTTTATTAAGCTCGTTGGAGCATTAGAATAATAATTTGAATACTCTGCTCATAAATTACATAGATATTGTCAGAGAAACTTGTTGGAAGCAACAATCAATATTTAAAACACATAATTATCAAAAAAGGAAAAAAAACGTAGCTTAGATTTTCTTTTCTCTAATTTAATAGACTACTATGTTACACTAAAAAAAAACTCGATGTAATTACAAAAAATAAAAAGAAAATAGATATTAACAGAAGTAGCAGAATGCAAACATCTCAGAATGAGTGAGTAGGGTTAGCACCCGTTAATAAAACAACGATTCCGGAACATCGGGGATTAGGTTTTGACATTTCAGAATACCAGGGGATAAAGACTAGAGATTTTGATTTTCTCCTCAACCCTCGATAAAGATAATTGATTTTCTTCTGAACCCTAAGGAAAATTCGGGTTTAGGGTTTTGTGTTTTTTTTACGTCTTTGGATTTTGTTTTTTTTTTTTCGTTTTTCGATTTTTTTGGATTTTTTAGAGTTCGGCTTTGTTGTGTTTTTTTAAATGTTTCGGTTTTTCATTTTTTTTTAAGGATTCGATTTTCGTGTTTTTTTTATGGGTTTAGGAGGGTTTAGAGTGTATGCATTGCGGAAGAAGCATAAGACACTAAAGATAGAAACCGTTAGATTTGATAGGATATGTTTCCACATCAGAGAATGTGCTCATCCTAAAACCAGAACCACTTCCAAATCCACCACGGGAAATTCTCATGTCACTAAAACAATTTTCAATTCTTCTCGAGCCCATTGATTGTAAAGACATGAAACCTTCTGTATCCCTTCTCCCCTATTCAATCTGCAAAATACATTGCAAAAATTTAACATACGTCATCTACACTAAATATATCTCACAAAATATATGAGAAAAAAATAGCAGAGATGAGAACATATACTTTGCTTTTGTCAATTTCACTCTGCATTACAAGCTTTTGCAACTTCTCTTTGTGACTCTCCATGTCACAATCCTGGTTCACCTGAGCAACAGTCACATTTTTCTTTTAGCCAAGAGAAATGACTTCATCAAAAGCAAATATCAGCTCAAAAGTTGTCTTGCAAATCCCCTTTACATCTAGAGAGATGGAAGGTTCCAGTACCTTGTGATAGTTGAGTTCCAACTGCTAACCTTTTCTACACACCGTATCGTGATATAACGGCTGTTTTCATCTTCGTAGTGGATATGCTTCATGGTTACTTGAAAGCTTTTTATCTAACCATCTTGTTAAACGACTAACGAGTAAAAAAATGCTCAGTGTAAATGTACGAGCTATCCCAAAGTAGATCTTGCATGTAATGGTGGGGATAGTAGATATCTTCCTGTAGAATGACGTAACCATCTTTGGTAAAAGAGTCAGTCGCTTGCTATTACAAAGCCATTGATAGATTAGATACGTCAAGTTGCACAGAGATGACGCATTTGCTTCCCGTTAATAAGGAAATTTATTCAGACCTCCTGTTTAAAAAACCCAGCAAAGCAGTCGTGAATACAGTTCAGACAAAATATTTCACCCGAAACTAAAGTTAAAAATAAAAGTACATTTCCATCAATATAACTTTGGTGCTCCACATTGATGCCCTATAAGTTTCAATTTGCACAAGATCCTCCATTGTTAAAACAAAAAATAGAGTTGTTACCTTTAAGTGCATAAAAAGAAAGTGATCAAATATATTGTTTCCCACTTTTATTAAGCTCGTTGGAGCATTAAAAATATAATTTAAATACTCTGCTCACAAATTACATAGATGTGGTTAGAGAAACTTGTTGGAAGCAACAATCAATATTCAAAGCACATAATTATCAAAAATGAAAAAAAAAACGTAGCTCAGATCTAATTTAATAGACTGATATGTTACACACTAAAAAAAAAAAAAAAAAAAAAAAAAAGACATTAAAAGAAGTAGCAGAATACAAAAATCTCGGAATGAGTGAGTAGGATTAGCACCATTAAATAAAACAATGATTCCGGAACATCGGGGATTAGGTTTTGACATTTCAGAATACCAGAGGATAAGAACTAGAGATTTTGATTTTCTCCTTAACCGTCGATAAAGATAATTTATTTTCTCCAGAACTTCAGGGAAAATTAGGGTTTAGGGTTTTGTGCTTTTTTTTTTACGTCTTAGGATTTTGTTTTTTTTCCTTCAAAGTTTTGGTTTTTGTGTTTTTTTTTGTCGTGTTTCGATTTTTTTTGGTTATTTTAGGGTTCATCTTTGTTGTGTTTTTTTAAATGTTTCGGTTTTTCATTTTTTTAAGGATTCGGTTTTCGTGTCTTTTTTTGAATTTAGGAGGGTTTAGGGTGTATGCATTGTAGAATAAGTATAAGACACTAAAAGTAGAAATCATTAGATTTGATAGGGTATGTTTCCACATCAGAGGATGTGCTTATCCTAAAACCATAACCACTTCCAAATCCACCTCTGGAAATGCTTATGGCACTAAAACTATTTTCAATTCTTCCCGAGCCCCATGACTATAAAGATATGAAACCTTCTTTATCCCTTCTCCCTTATTCAATCTGCAAAATAAATTGCAAAAATTTAACATACGTCATCTACACTAAATACATCTCACAAAAGATATGAGAAAAAAATAGCAGAGATGATAACATATACCTTGCTTTTGTCAATTTCACTCTGCATTACAAGCTTTTGTAACTTCTCTTTGTGACTCTCCATCTTACAATCCTAGTTCACCTGAGCAACAGTCACATTTTTCTTTTAGCCAAGAAAAACGACTTTATCAAAAGCAAATATCAGCTCAAAAGTTGTCTTCCAATCCCCTCTTCATCTAGAGAGATGGAATGTTCGAGTATCTTGTGATAGTTGAGTTCCGTTTGCTAACCTTTTCTACACACCCTGTCGTGATATAACGGCTATTTTCATCTTCGTAGTGAATATACTTCATGGTTACTTGAAAAACATTTTCTTTAACTAGCTTGTTAAAAGGCCAACGAGTGAGAAAATGCTCAGTGTAAATGTACAAGCTATCCCAAAGTAGACCTTGCATGTAACAGTGGGGATAGTAGAGATATTCTTGTAGAATGACGTAACCACCTTTGGTAAAAGAGCCAGTCGCTTGCTATTACAAAGCTATAGATAAATAGGTTAAGTTGCACAGAGATGACGCATTTGCTTCTAGTTAATAAGATGGTAAGACTGAGTGTGTACCTCCTCGCGTAGTTGTAGGAAATTTATTCAGACCTCCTGTTGAAAAAATCCAGCAAAGCCGTGGTGAATACAGTTCAGACAAAATATATCTCCCGAAACTAAAGTTAAAAATAAAAGTATCTTTTCATTAATATAACTTTGGTACTCCATAATTGATGCCTTATAAGTTTCAATTCGCACAAGATGCTGCATTGTTAAAAAAAAAAAAAAAAGTTGTTACTTTCAAGTGAATAAAAAGAAAGTGTTCAGATATGTTGTTTCCAACTTTTATTAAGCTCGTTGGAACATAAGAAATATAATTTGAATACTCTGCTCACAAATTACATAGATATGGTCAGAGAGACTTGTTGGAAACAACAATCAATATTCAAAACACATAATTATCAAAAAAGAAAAAAAACGTAACTTAGATTTTTATTTCTCTAATTTAATAGACTACTTTGTTTCACTCTAAAAAAAAAAAACTCGATGTAATAACAAAAAATAAAAAGAAAATAGACATTAAAAGAAGTAGCATAATGCAAAAATCTCAGAATGAGTGAGTAGGGTTAGCACTAGTTAATAAAACAACGATTCTGGAACATCAGGGACTAGGTTTTGACATTTCAGAATACCAGGGGATAAGGACTAAAGATTTTGATTTTATCCTAAACCCTCGATAAAGAAAATTGATTTTCTCCTTAACCCTAAGGAAAATTAGGGTTTAGGGTTTTATGTTTTTTTTTTTTTACATCTTAGGATTTCGTTTTATTTCTTCTTCAAGGTTTTGGTTTTCTTGTTTTTTTTTATTTTTTTGTTATTTATAGGGTTCGGCTTTGTTGTGTTTTTTTAAGTGTTTCGGTTTTTCATTTTTTTTAATGATTCGCTTTTCGTGTTTTTTTTTAGGGTTTATGAGAGTTTAGATTGTATGGCATTGTGGAATAAGCATAAGACACTAAAGGTAGAAACTGTTAGATTTGATAGGTTATGTTTCCACGTTAGAGGATGTGCTCATCCTAAAACCAGAACCACTTCCAAATTCTCCACCTCCACCACTGGAAATGCTCCTGTCACTAAAACTATTTTTAATTCTTCTTGAGCCCATTGACTGTAAAGACATGAAACCTCTTTTATCCCTTCTCCCTTATTCAATCTGCAAAATTGTAACGCCCCGAGTTATCTGAACCCGGTTCGCTACACCTCACTCTATCATGACTCAGAAAATTCGGATAAATTTAAAACTTCATTCAATATTCACAATTTGACATTTTCCAAACATTCGAACATTTGAAAACTTTGCAGCGGAAAATCATTTAAAACAACAATGAAGTTGGACAGACTGTAGAAAACATCGTTGGGGTGATTAACGGAAATGTTGAAGTCACTTGCCGACGACAAAGTCAACGAAAGAAGCAAAAATAGAAAACCGAAAACTTCTGCCGATGACGTCAGCCGGAAGGAATAAAAATAAAAGACATCACTCGGTAGGCTTCATCTACCGATGACGTGTACAAACAATGCAACACCCTCTGCCGATAACGTCTACACAGCTTCTCTCTCTCGACTTCATCTGCCGATGAAGTCAACATGACTTCATCTGCCGGTGAAGTCAACATAACTTCATCTGCCGATGAAGTCAGCGCAATTTCATCTCTCAACAGACAAACACACATCATCTTCCGATAACGACATTATGACTCTTTCCGATAGAATTAAAATACACACTACATCTTCCGATTCTCTAAACGACAAAACCACTTAACTCCCTCGGACTGCACCTGCCGTTTACTAAACAACAAACTTAATACTCTACATCTTCCGATCGAATAAACTACATCTGCCGACACGTGCTTTTCACGTGACTCTATAAGACATCTACCGACAGACTTTCATCTTCCGATAGACAAAACTCTCAATCACTCCACCCCATACCGATAGATTCACACTTCCGATTGACAAAACACACGACATTTACTAATCACAAATTCATCTTAAACAAGAACAACTCTGACTACCCGGGAATACTTACACATGGTACTAGAAACGCTTTAAACTATCCAAATCCTTATATTTTTCAAAATTCAGTAAAAGCAAATGTTAAAATTAATCAGAATGCGATTATCGAAAACCTCAAAATGTATCCAAAACATTAAACAGTCAGAACTACTTCTGTCGTTAGGAAAAGAGACTCAACCAACACTCAACTGAAACTTAGTTCACTGAACCTTCCCTTCAACAGACACCAGTTAAACCGCCTCACCAAATGCTGAAATCAGTGGCAAGAAGGTGCTCCTCCAATCTCATCTATCCGTCTGCAAACTCAGAAAATTCACCTGATGAATTCTCAACACCTACATCACAAAACTCATCTATTAGCCTAAGGCTAAGCAAGTAAAGCAATAATGAATGAAAAGCTGAAAACACAATATCCTAATATGCAGTTTCTACTTTTCTCTTCTCTGTTACATATTCGTCGTTATAATCGGATTCCTCTCTAAATTGGGAGTTGAATCACTTCTCCCAAAGTATGAACATCCCTGTCTCATTAGGAGTTGGATTAATTCTCCTAACAGTGAATATATATACTGATCAATGTTCAGATCCACTTCGAAATTGGGAGTTGGATCAGTTTTCCCAAAGTATGATCCCTGGCTCATTAAGGGTTGGATTAGTTCCCTTAACAGAAAATATTTCACATAAATCACTTCAGAATGTTCACTTCCTCACTATATCAAAACATGTAAACTCATTTTCGTATACTTTCAAATATATGACGCATGAAACAGGAAAACATTTAAACACACAAATATCCTAATGTTCTGTGATGTAGGCCCGAAGGCACAAGCAAACTTTACTTACCTGGATTCCTAGCAAATGCTCGGCTAAGAGCTACTTCGAGGGTTTGTTCACCTATATTCATAAACAGAATGTTAAACCTTAATCTAAGCTATTCAGAAATCTAAGGAGTTGGTTTGACATTTCTATTTATCTAACATTCCCGATTCTGCTCTAATCCTCAAGCAGAATCTCTCACTCGCAACATTATAAAAATGCATACATTGGGATCCTTAAGCTACCTAGGTACTAAAATCAGCGATTAATCGAATCAAAGCTCACCTTGGTTGGAGGAATCAGTGAGGAAATCGCCTAGAGAGCTCTGCTGGGTTGAGCTGAAAACCGAGAGTGAAATGAGTATGACGGCTATACCTCATTCAACCTTTCCTTAAATATGATATCCATAACATAAATTGACAATTACCCTTATGCCCTCACTTAGTTACTCATTAACCTAATTGATTTACCCCTAATTTTATTCTATAAAATTTACACTTAGAAGATTAATAGGTCATTTTAATTCTAATAACCGGGTGTTACAAAAATACATTACAAAAATTTAACATACGTCATCTACATTAAATATATCTCACAAAAGATATGAGAAAAGAATAGAAGAGATGAAATAATATACCTTGCTTTTGTCAATTTCACTTTGCATTACAAGCTTTTGCAACTTCTCTTTGTGACTCTCCATCTCGCAATCCTGGTTCACCTGAGCAACAATCACATTTTTCTTTTGGTCAAGAGAAATAACTTCATTAAAAGCAAATATTAGCTCAAAAGTTGTCTTGCAAATCCCGTTTTCATCTAGAAGATGAAATATTCCAGTACCTTGTGATAATTGAGTTCCGACTGCTAACCTTTTCTACACACCCTATCATGATATGACGGCTGTTTCCATCTTCATAGTGGATATGCTTCATTGTTACTTCAAGAGTTTTTTCTCTAACCAGCTTGTTAAAAGGCCAATGAGTAAGAAATTGCTGAGTGTAAATGTAACATAACAAAAACGTGCAGCAAACAAATTTTGACAAAGGAAGGAAGAACTTCCTTCTTTTTGACAAAATCGGTAGACAATTTTGAATGAAAAACCCAAACCCTCGCCTATAAATTCAGAAGCTCAGGGAAGAGGAAACTCACACCTAAAATCGAAGCTCACCTCGCCGGAAATCGCCATTCCAAACCTTGGCCGAACTCCTCTCCGGCGAAGCCCTCCTCGGCCGAATCTCGCTCGGCGTTCGGCGCTCACCTGGCCGAACTCTCACCGGCCAATCTCCGACCTCTGACCTCCCTCTCTCTCGGCCTCACTCCCTCCCTCTCGTTCTCTCCCTCCCTACAGCACCCTCTCCCTCTTCCTGATCTTTGCTCGCGCGAAGAAGAAGAAGGAACAGAAAAAGAAGGGTTTTCTTTTTTTAAAAAAACTGAACTGATTTTTAAACAGCCGAACCGAACCAGTTCTTTTTAGCCCAAACCAAACCGGACCAGAATAGTAACACTGAACCAAACCGGGCACTGTTCACAACCGGGCACTATTCACGACCAGCACTGTTCATCCGAACCAAACCCGAACTGACCCGAATTTTGACCCGACTCAGATTTCGACCCGAACCGATCTCAGATTTTACTGGTAAGGAATTTGTGCCTAAATTCTTATGAAATTGGTTTATTAAAGTGAGAAATTTATATGGATATTTTATTTAGGTAGAAAAATTCTGAAAGGTGTCTGAAGTGATTTAATTCGACCATATCCGACCTACGAATCACGAAATTATTTGGAATTTCAGAAAATCCCGATAACCTTATTCGCTCGGAATTCAGGTAAGTGAAAATACCACGTTTTCAACGTTTTGGCTATGTCCCTACATCATAAAATGTATATTATTTTCTTATAATTATTTTGTTATCCATTTTGATAAATGAGTTTGCATGTTTAGACATTGACATAAGATATTAAGAAGATAAAATTTGTAGGACATTTTGTATGTGTATGAATACGATGGCTAAAGCCTAAGGTTGAGAAAAGAGTTTCAACCAGTCTGTTTGACTACGCCTGAACGACAATGAGATGACTAAGTCTAATGTTGGAAAATGAATTTCAACCAGTCTGTAATCAGGATTCGGTAAAAGTTAAATGTAATTTTTATACTTGCACATATTATTGCTTACTGAGTTAAACTCATAGTTAAATAATTTTATGATGCAGGTGAGTTTTTATCTGAGGAAGAACTGGCTGAAATCGAGAATTTTCCAGGGGCAAGCAAGCATACAGAAGAAGGCCGTGAATTTTCCGATAAATGAATTTAAAGTATTTATTTTTAAGTATTTTAAATGTTATTTTAAAAATTAAAACTCTAAAGAACATGTGTTAAATTTGATATTAAAGTTTTATGAACTATTATGCAATTATCTCGAATTTTCGATAATTTTATTTAATGTTTTAAATTTTGATTAAAGCTTCCGCACATTTAATGAATTCATTTAAAATTTTTAATTAAGGTTTTTAACGCTCAAGATGTAACTTAAATCGATTTGGGAATAAATTTTTATGGTTTTTAAATTAGGGTTTCAAATTGGGGAAATCAAATTGGGAATTTTAAAACTGGGGGAGTTACAGTAAATGTACAAGCTATCCCATAGTAGCTCTTGCATGTAACGGTGTGGATAGTAGAGATATTCCTATAGAACGATGTAACCATCTTTGATAAAAGAGTCAGTCGCTTACTATTATAAAGCTATAGATAGATAGATCAAGTTGCACAGACCTTTGCACAGAGATCACGCAATTGCTTCCAGTTAATAAGATGGTAAGACTTGAGTGGGTAACTCCTCCCGTAGTTGTAGGAAATTTATTTAGACCTCCTGTTGGAAAAATCCACCTAAGCCGTCGTGAATACAGTTAAGACAAAATATATCACCCGAAACTAAAGTTAAAAATAAAAGTACATTTCCATCAACATAACTTTGGCGCTCCATAATTGATGCCCTATAAATTTTAATTCGCACAAGATCCTACATTGTTAAAAAAAAAAAGAGTTATTGCTTTCAAGTGAATAAAAAGAAAGTGTTCAAATATGTTGTTTCCAACTTTTATTAATCTCGTTGGAGTATAAGAAATATAATTTGATTCCTCTGACCACAAATTACATAGATATGTCCAGAGAGTCTTGTTGAAAGCAACAATCAATATTCAAAACACATAATTATCAAAAAAGAAAAAAAACGTAGCTTAGATCTAATTTAATAGACTACTATGCTACACTCTAAAAATAAAATTCGATGTAATAACAAAAAATGAAAAGAAAATAGAAATTAAAAGAAGTAGCAGAATGCAAAAATCTCAGAATGAGTGAGTAGGGTTCACACAAGTTAATAAAACAACGACTCTGGAAGATCGGGGATTAGGTTTTAACATTTCAGAACACTAAGGGATAAGAACTAGAGATTTTGATTTTCTCCTAAACCCTTGATAAAGATAATTAATTTTCTCCTGAACCATAAGAAAAATTAGGGTTTAGGGTTTTGTGTTTTTTTAAGTCTTTCGGTTTTTTTTTTCTTCAAGGTTTTGGTTTTTGTGTTTTTTTTTTTTAGTTTTTCGATTTTTTTGTTTTTTTTAGGGTTCGGCTTTGTTGTGTTTTTTTAAATGTTTCGGTTTTTCATTTTTCTAAGAATTCGGTTTTCGTATTTTTTTTAGGGTTTAGGTGGGTTTAGTGTGTATGCATTGTGGAATAAACATAAAACACTAAAGGTAGAAACCGTTAGATTTGATAGGTATGTTTCCACATTAAATTTGATAGGTATGTTTCCAATTCCACCTCTGGAAATGCTTATGGCACTAAAACTATTTTCAATTCTTCCCGAGCCTCATGACTGTAAAGACATGAAACCTTCTGTATCCCTTCTCCCCTATTCAATCTGCAAAATACATTGCAAAAATTTAACATACGTCATCTACACTAAATATATCTCACAAAAAATTTGAGAAAAAAATAGCAGAGATGAGAATATATACCTTGCTTTTGTCAATTTCATTCTGCATTACAAGCTTTTGTAACTCTCCATCTCACAATCCTAGTTCACTTGAGCAACAGTCACATTTTTCTTTTAGCCAAGAGAAATGACTTCATCAAAAGCAAATATCAGCTCAAAAGTTGTCTTCCAATCCCCTCTTCATCTAGAGAGATGGAATGTTCCAGTACCTTGTGATAGTTGAGTTCCATCTGCTAACCTTTTCTACACGCCCTGTTGTGATATAACGGCTGTTTTCATCTTCGTGGTGGATATATGATGAGTTGTAGTTCTTCTACAGCAACCTTCTTCTCTTATCTGGAAACTCCGTGTAAGTAGAACCACAATAGCAGCACAACGCACACACAATCCACAAATCTGGAAATCCACAGACTCGGTTCTATTACCAAACAAGCATAATATTCAATACATACCTTTTTCTCCTCTCCTTTCTCTCTTATATACTCTCGTAACCAAACTCATAATTCTCTCTCCTAGTCACCTAACAAAATGTCAGACAATCTTCTCTCCCACTATACCGTTCCACTATTAATAACCTTCTTTCTCTTGATTCTATTGCATCAATATACTTCATGGTTACTTGAAGAACACTTTCTTTAACTAGCTTGTTAAACGACCAACGATTGAAAAAATGCTCAGTGCAAATGTACAAGCTATCCCAAATAGATCTTGCATGTAACGGTGGGGATAGTAGAGATATTCCTGTAGAATGACATAATCATCCTTGGTAAAAGAGCCAGTCGCTTGCTATTACAAAGCCATAGATAGATATGTCAAGTTGCACAAACCTTTGCACAGAGATCACGCATTTGCTTCCAGTTCATAAGATAATAAGACGAGTGTGTACCTCCTCGCGTAGTTGTAGGAAATTTATTCAGACCTCCTGTTGAAAAAATCCAGCAAAGCCGTGGTGAATACAGTTCAGACAAAATATATCACCCGAAACTAAAGTTAAAAATAAAAGTATCTTTCCATAAATATAACTTTGTTGCTCCATAATTGATGCCCTATAAGTTTCAATTCGCACAAGATCCTGCATTGTTTAAAAAAAAAAAAGTTGTTACCTTCAAGTGAATAAAAAAAAAGTGCTCAAATATGTTGTTTCCGACTTTTATTAACCTCGTTGGAGTATAAGAAATATAATTTGAATACTTTGGTCACAAATTATATAGATATGTCCAGAGAGTCTTGTTGGAAGCAACAATCAATATTCAAAACACATAATTACCAAAAAAAAAAAAACATAGCTTAGATCTAATTTAATAGACTACTATGTTACACTCTAAAAAAAAGAAATCGATGTAATAAAAAAAATGAAAAGAAAATAGACATTAAAAGAAGTAGCAGAATACAAAAATCTCAAAATGAGTGAGTAGGGTTAGCACCAGTTAATAAAACAACGATTCCGGAACATCGAGGATTAGGTTTTGACATTTCAGAATACCAGGAGATAAGTAGTAGAGATTTTGATTTTCTCCTTAACCCTTGATAAAAATAATTGATTTTCTCCTAAACCCTAAAGAAAATTAGGGTTTAGGGTTTTGTGTTTTTTTTTACGTCTTTGGATTTTGTGTTTTTTTTTCTGCAAGTTTTTGGTTTCGTGTGTTTTTTTTGTTAGGTTTTTTATTTTTTTGGTTTTTTAGGTTCGGCTTTGTTGTGTTTTTTTTAAGTTTTTCGGTTTTTCATTTTTTTAAGGATTCGGTTTTTGTGTTTTTTTTAGGGTTTAAGAGGGTTTAGGGTGTATGCATTGTGGAATAAGCAATTGACTGTAAAGACATAAAAGCTCCTTTATTTTCAATTGTCATTGCAAGCACACAGCAAGACTGGCGTGGCATCCAAATCATGCATTCCACGTAAGGTATGCACACCCTGCAGCAACCAATCATTTTGTCAGCACAAAAAACATGGGAAATAATAATCAAAAGGATAAATGTATCAAATCTTTTCATATATATATATATATATATATATTCATACATACCTGCAAAACTTTTATGAGTTACCAATCAAAACCTCAAAAGACAAGAATATCTATCACCCTAAAATTATAGCAGTAAAACATTTGCATGAACAAAACAAAAGACATTTCTTAATTTTTTCTCCAAATTGTTAGCTCTCTATAAATTGCTAGAATCTAAGTGTGAATAGACCACAAACAAAAGAAAAACTATTGTATCAAGCAATCCACTTAAAACAAAGCATTTTCTGAAACCAATATTTTCTTTTTAAACTTTACATCCTCCATAAACGTCCATATTTCTGACAAAGGCAAATCTTTCTTTCCTAATACATATGCTTATTAAGAAACAGTCGACCAATTAATAACTGATAATTCTCATCACAATATTTTTATTTTGTTGATAAAAATGATGAGTTCTACGAAGAAACCTCAAACAGCCAAAAAATTTTGCACTAAAGCAAGCAAATTATTCAGGCCACAAAGAACCAAGGAAAACAACAGTGAAAAACCATCAACAACAACAAGGACTGAGACCTAAATCTAAGCACAAGTAAAATCAAACACTAAAAACTACATTTGTTGATATCATCTATTATACATGAGGTTGAAAATTATTTCAAAATCCTTATTTATCAGGTAGACATTATTATATCATTCACTAGCGATCGACGAAATAGCCAAAAGTTTTATATTTGCATTGAAAACGAGCTTAAAACACCTAAATGAGCTAAAGATACATTGACTTTATTTCTTCTATTAGCAAGCAATTCATTCAGGTTACAAGATGCAAATAGTGGGCAAATACTAAACCATTGGCTTATTTATGAAAAGTTTCTTAGTGAATAAAGATAATGCAAATTCATTACAAAACAAAGAAAAACCATACATGGTCTTCTTAGTGGGTGTATGTCACTTCCAAGTTACCACTTGCAGTAGAAACCCACACCTGCACCAGGGAAAGAGAATTTTCTTAATGTTTAACAAGTCTACTTGGATACTTGTACAAACTCACCTAAAACACACATCTAACATAAAAAACCAACAAACCTTGATTGTTTGGTCAAGGGAACATGATAAAAGAAATTGATCCCAGCAAAGAACAGACATCACAACCGATGCATGATTGGTCAGTGTTTGTATACACTGTAGTGTTTCTAGGCTCCAGACCTAAAAGAAAGAACAATAAGAGGGGAAATATAAACACAACGTAAAGAAAAAATTTCTTGCCTTTATAGAATGGTCCATTGAACTAGAGTAGAGCCTATTAGCTCCAACTACTAACGAGACAACAGCAAGGGTGTGACTCTTCAGTGAAGCAGCTGGTTCAAAGTTGTTGGTCTCCACGTTAAATTTCCATACCAATATTGATCCATCCTAAAAAGAAGAATTTCCATTAACCCGACAAACCTATATTTATTGAGAATATAGACATTGCAAACACATACATTTTCAATAACCAAAAATATGGACAATGAACATATATCACTTACTATAAGGAATATTTGTAAAGATTAAAAACAATGATTGTTGAAATCAGACGGATACCTTTACTTTATTCCTCCTTGAATTACATGCAGTTATGATCATAAGATTTAGAAGAGGATAAATGTTATGATACTAATGAAACACCCCTCAAAACAAAGCTTAAAGTCAATAGAACACTGATGATTATACAAATGCTATACTTGGATCAGTTTTCATTTGTAGAGTAATATGTTTTGGTGTAATGAAGACTTGTAATAAAGAAAATTGAAAAAATATAAAGTACCTGTGTACCAGGAAAGAGCAAATTGTTAACCACAACGAGGGCATAAACTTGACCAACTGGCCCAGTAAGACTCTGATCAGAGGAAGTTTGGGTGTTCCATGCCTGTAAAATACAAACCAGTAGAAATCAAAATGTTTCATCATGATACGACGTGTTTGTGGAGTTTTATCAATCATCAAATGAAACCATTAAATAGAGATATTGTTTCCAGACCATGACAGTATTTGGTACACCCACAAAAATCCAAGGTCCTTCACTAATCATACAACCGACTTCACCACCAAGATTAATGACAGCGCTACACTGCAAGAATAACAAAAAGTCAGGTAAAATGATTTATACACTCAAATTTACTGGATGATGGTGTACAACATAAAAGCCCAACTCCACATTTCCATGTTATTTTATCCAATCATTGAAAAGAAGGGTTCAGCCTCGAATTATGGGTCTTCTAAGAAAACAGAGAATAAGAAATTTCTTCAATTCAAACAAAACTATTTAAGGATACCAATAATCAAGAAAAGTATGCATTCAGACTCTGCAGTTCTAGTTTCAGTCAAGCAGACTAAATGCATCCCACTTTGTTATTTCGTAACGGAAAAAAACATGACTGAACCTAAGTTCACTATAATAGAAAATTTACCCCAGGTTTTTCTGGTTAGTTATATGATGCATCGAATCACTTTTTCATCGCAGCTTGAAACAATATAAGATATAAATATAGAGTTGAATTATCAAAAGCCGATGACTAACCTGTCCTGAGTGATAGTCCCAAACTCTCACAGTTTCATCTTTACTCCCTGTGTAAGGCTTATCCGACCCAGTTGGCAGGGAAATTCCACTAACAAGCTGTTCAAACACCGTCTATCAGTAAGCAAAACACAAAGAACCGATAACTCCACTTCATCATCCAAGAAAGAAATATCAATGAAGGGAAGAAATTTCCACCTTCTGATGCCCTCGAGCTGTGTTAAAAGGGAAAAACTTTCCCCTAAACTTCAAACATGCAGATATTTGCATTTATCCCTATAAGAACAGTGGCCCTGAAGCCAAAAGTTACAAGCTTTTCCTGTCTTCCTAACCGTTCTACTACTACTGACACTGGCGTGAACGCGACCCTAATGCGACCCTGCATTAAAATTAGGAGATCGTCGCGGACCAGAAAATCGGGAATCATCGGCAGAGAAGCCATGGCCCCTTTTGGAAGCAAGCCCGTTTGAAGGCACCTGTGAGGGAGGTGGCAGTTCTCTGTGAAGGACGGACATGGAAAACGATTGCAATGACCTGCTCTCCAATGGTAGCAAACCCTTTGATTCATGTTATCTCCAGAAGGTCCTGCTAGCCTCTGAAAAACACGTTTACTGCCTCCATCAACATCCATCACACAGAAAACAGAGAATCTGTTTTTTTTTTCACCGGGGGAAAAATTCTCTCCCGATCGATAGATAGGGTATTCAAATTGCGAATTATAGTTGATAGGAATCAGAGCTCGAGAGGAGGAGAAATCCAATGCAAATATAGCTGGATCACTGAAATTGAAACAAAAAATTAATCATGAACCTAACAGGATGCGACTCACTGGGTAGCAAAGCAACAGAGATGAAGGAAAATTATAGAAAGTAGTCGGAAGCCATAATAGTTGGTGTAGATGATGATTATATACCCATAAGCCAATATAGGGGAGGAGAGTCGGGGAGAATTGCTGCTATGCTAACGGTATAATGACACCGTGTAACTCGCGTTCAAATGAGTTGGGTTGAATATGTAGTTTGGTGGGCTAATTTCCACAGCGGAACTTCTATGTATTAATATGCAAGGGTAAACAAAAAACATGTAAACCAGTAGCCAACCAATATACAAACGATTCACTCAAAAGTCTTTAACCCTCTTGCTTTATTAACTGCTATTCAATTGAACAACCAAAGTTGAATCAATAAATTGTACTTAAAATACAGTTTGATAGGTCTATTTAAAAACCACTGCCATTAGCCAAAATTTCTGCAAAAGAAAAATTGATTCTCCACGCATCTAGAATATTTGTTGTTCAAACCGTATTCTAATCCATAATCTTATAGTTTAAAATAAAACAATAAGTGTCAGGTTATATGAAGAAAAAGAAGAAGAAAATAAGTAGAGAAATTGAACCTTAGTCATTTCCTTGTGAATGCCAACGCATGACTATGCAATTGTTGACCAGAAAACCAAAAGCCAAATTATCTCCATCCCCATCGCTCAAAAGGAGGGAGCGACTATCTTGCCTTCCGCTGCGGGAGCAAGCTTTTGGGACCAATTAGGATTAAGGTTCTCTGATGAGTCGCCGATGTTGGAAATTGTCACTAGAATTATAAATATTGTAGTTGGACACACATTTAAATGCCTATGTAGCATCTATTAACTGAGGCAGGGACGAAAAGAGCATTTAGGTAAGATTAAAAACATCAAGGTTGATGTCTGACTTAAACAATTTTTTCCCCTATTTCACTCTTCGCCCATTTCTCCTCTTTCTTTTTTTCTCTGCACCATCATTAGTAGTACAATTCTATAAAAATCTAATTTTTACCATTACCTACCTTTGTCTCTCTCACACAATACCTAATGTAGCTTATCATCAACTTTTTTGCATAAACCTATTTATGAATTTGTAAATAATTGAGCTCTCTCTCTCTCTTATAATCTTTCTCTCACCGTCACCACTAATTCTTCTCTATGCATTCGTCATTGATTTATGAGAGGTGACAATCATGTTTCTCCCCCCACTATCATTTTTCAAACTTCCAAAATCTGCCTACTCTTTTCTTTTAAAAAAGTAAATAAATAATAATTTATCGTATTCAAAAATTGCCCTTCCTTAGTAGTTCCACTCCCACCTATTTGAGTCCGATGAAAAAATCTCTAATCCTTTAGCCTTGCTTCCAATACCTCTTCTTCAAAAATGCAATACAAAGAGACAACATCATACTGTTAAAGCCCTTTGAGATTTGAAAAAAAACTAAACACCTTAATAGTTGGATAGACTAATGCAAGTTTACTAGCATCGGAAACAGACTTTTCTCCCAGTACACCAACGTTCTACTTTAGGTCTCCATTCATTCAAGCAGACTCCTCACAATAGGGATATGTCAACAGAAATTAAAGGCAAAGAGACTTCTTCCAGTAGGGATAGACCAACGGATATTAAAAACAAATAATAAAATTTTCGCACTTCATCCAGAGGTTGTGAATTTTATTAGCCAGAATTCACAAAAAAAAAGTTAAGAAAAGAGAAGACATTTTAAAATACTAAAAATATATTGATAATAATAAAGGCTAGCTCAAAATTTTGGCGATGACAACGAATGAATCATGAATCAATGGAGTAAAGAATAGTTCCAAATAATAAAATTATAAATATAATAAAATTATAAATAATAAATTAAATTATAAATTACAAATTACAAATAATAAATAATAAATTAATTTATAAATTATAAATTATAAATTATATTATTTGGAACTATGGTTCATTCTGATATTTTATAACTCATCTATTGTCATCGCCAAATTTTGGAACTAGACTTCATTATAATCAATATGTATTTAGTATTTTTAAATGCTCTCTACTCACTTAATTTTTTTGTAAATGTTAATAAACTTTACAACTTCTAGATGAAGTACGAAAATAACCATACACTAGAACTATCTACCTATTATAAAACAATTTGATTTTTTCTACTTATTTCGCTCATCACCTTACTTCGTCTTATTATATAATAAAAAAGATCAAACATTATCGTTTCTCTTTATATTCCACGCCAATATCAGCACGACAAACTTTTAATGAAGTTTACTTATGAGAGAAGACAGAAGTAGTTTGAAAGAAAAAAGTAATTGTTATTAGTTAGTTTTAATAAATTGTATCGGGTAGTTATCCGATTAGCTATAAGGAAATGAAGAGTAAAAGGGGAGAGGTTGGAGAGAGAGAAGGGTGCGAAAATTATAAGAGGAGTTGAGTGTAATATTCTGGTACACTATCTAGAAAGTGAGTTCGTGAGGGAAAATAGTTAATTTTCCTCGTGTAGAACTTGATTTGCTGTATCAGAGATTTCTTTAATAACAATTATGATTTTTCTCTCTGTGTGTGTCTATATTGTGTTGTAATGTTCTTAAAATCTATCACACCACTATATATAATGAGAAAAAGTAATGAAAACTGTAGTAGATCATGAAAATTTCTTCGGGAAGTAACGAAGCATACCAACCCTTTCAATGCAATATTGAATTTTAAAACATACTCTCTCATAAAATTACACTCTCTCAAAATTGGGAATTCGAGGTCCACTGCAATAGCAGATCTAGATTTGGAATTCAGGATTCAGAGAATGGATTATTGTAAATCCTTTCTAGGAATATTCCTATTTAATATTGCGTTCGTTAACCCTAGTAATCTGAAAAGAAAAAAAAAGGACCAAGAGATAGAATTTGAGGAAAGCATTACCTGGAAAAGCAAGATTTGAAGTCGCGTCATTCTCCCTCCCTCAACCCTTAGGGCACTTGCATTTGTTGGCTGCTCACTAACTTTCAACACCTGAAAAATTGACATATGAACCTTCTGTTTGAGCATAAAATTGACAATAACTTAAAAAAAATCAATGTTAATGCATCTAAAAACACCTAACTTAAAAAAAATCAATGTTCATGCATCTAAAAACACCTAACAAGAAAGATCAAAATATTGCAAAGTGCAGCAGACTACAAGAAAAGTAAAGATCTCTACAAAGTATGTCATTTCACACGGTCATTCCTTTGTGATCTTCAATGGCATACGTTGATCCGAACCAATTGAGGTTGTTAGTTACATGTTCATAGCATGATAAATCTTATTTTTCACGTCACAACTATTTCTCAACCACTTGCAGATGTAAAGAAGATAGTTCTAACGAAAAATACAGCACAACAAAACATCAAGCTACTTGCTTAAAAAGAAGATAATTAAGCAAAGAAGATAATTCAATTATCTTAAACTAACAAAGAATATAATTCTTACAAAAAATACAATGCAACAAAACATCAAGCTACTTGCTTTCATTAGTTTAGATACTGGGCATGCTCCACTAGAATGCATAACCTAAATATGCCTAGCAATGCCAATTATCAAATGTCAAAGGACTCCCAATAAAAGAAAGGAGCATGAGTCGTTGAACTTTAACTAATTCAATTTTGGATATCAGCCATGATTTTGGGGACACTTTACCTCCATTCCTTCTTGCACAAAAGGCGCAAAGGAAACAACAAAAAGAAATGATTGGAACAACAAAATTTAAAAATAAAAGAAATGTGGGAAGTTTGATTTGTGACCACTTTGAGAGTGGGATGATAATTCTTTTTCTCTTGCAGATAGGGATAACAATGATTAAGACTTCTAACTTTTTTCTGAAAAAAAAAATAGAATGGCAATGAAATACTGCACAACAAAAAAAAAAAGACGTGATAGTGTTTGCCAATGTTAGTGCTGAAACCTGTGGAGTTGTAATCAAGACGTGAAAGAAAATACTCCAAACAAGAAAGATAAATTAATTGACATGTCTTGACCACTAAAAGGAATATATAGTAGAGGAAGCAGATTGAAAAGTAAATCTCTTGGTTATATCAAACATTAAGCAAAGTCCAAACTACAAGAATTTCAACTTCACAAAACCCCCCCAAGTGACCTTCCAAATACGAGTACTCCAGATGTGTCGATGTCAGTCATTCGACAAAGATGATGAAGTACAGTCTAATCAACGGATTTGGAACATTCGCCATTCCTATTTAATATAGCGTTCGTTAAACCTAATAATCTGGAAAAAAAAAGTACCAAGAGAGAGAATTTGAGGAAAGCATTACCTGAAAAAGCAAGATTCGAAGTCGCCCTCCCTCTCCCCTTAGGGCAGTGGTTGCTCCCGGAGAAGAGATTCACATAGTTCAGCGATCCAGCAGAGATTGATTCAAAGATACGATCGGTGATGATCGCAGAGTCTACGGATTTGGAACATTCGCCGAAGGGAAAGTGGTACGCTCCGATTCTCTTCGGAGGTACGTCTGCTCTCTTTCTAAATTTTCAGCGCGACGAGTGAGAGTGGCGGGATAAATTGTTTTAGATGATATATTGCTATGAAAGAGCCGTTAATTCGTTCCACCCCGAAAACGCTTAACATTCAAAACTACGACAGATGGATCTGAAAACCTAGTAATAGAGGCCCACAGAATATGGTCTCACTTTACAAATCCTTCCAAGTCCAACAAAGGCCGTCATTCAGCTCACTATAGCTGCCAATTTGTAAATTTCCCCAATTTTAAATTAATAAATTATTTTAGTACATTTTTTTCCCTGTGTTTCAACAGTAATTTGATTCTCGGTGACTCAAAATTTTGTACTTCGTCATCGTTCAGACATGTGTAAATTTTCACTCAAATGGTCAAACCGGTAAATATTGAAAATCACTGTTAGTTGAAGTTCTGAAATGATTTTAGGTAAATCGAAATTATCTTATATTGAATTTTCAATAAATTAAAATTTAAAGATTTATATAATATATAAAACATAATATTATATATTAAATAAATTAAAACAACGCGAGGGGAAGAGAGAGAAAATTGTCTTTATTATGTGCGGTTGACGCTTCGATCTTCGAAACGATGTTCTTAAATGGTACGTCAATTTTAACTCTCCAAATTTGATTTCAAGCTTAAACACTCGTTAGTCAAACATTTTACTCGTCAAAGTTTACTTGACGTATCATACCGTACTAGTTATTCTTTATTTGTAAAATATTAATACATGCAAAACACTTAATTTAAATTGTCTAATTTATTGTCAAAAAATATTCACTCTATTTAATAAATAATTTAAATTAATTAATATAAGAAGAAGACTGTGGATTTAATATTACTAAACAATCAAGTTATGAAATATATTTATCAGCAGAGCAGTGATATTGAATATCCTCACATCTCAAAGTGAGAATTTACATATTGTTGATGATGTAGATCACAGCTGTGGCTTAAGCCCATGTCTGTGATATTTTAACATTTGCAATCTTTTTTATATTTTATCACATCTATTATTTTTCATATTTGATTTTATTTATTTTAATTTCTTAAATTCACTTTAATTTTTAAAAGTTTTATTAGATATTTATTTTATTTTCCTAGAGATTTATTCTGAATTTTAAATAATAAAATAAATTCTATATAAATGTTTGTGGTGAAATTAATTTTGAATTTTCACTTTGAAATTGAATTACTTTATTTATTTTCTGAGAGTTTATTTTCTATATTTTCCACTTTATTTTCTGTTTTGTATCAAAATGACTATTTTACACCATCATACTTGTATATGAGCAAGGATTTTCATAAGGATTTTCACCACAACTCAATGACCGACAAATATTCTAGGGGATAGTTCAATGAAATTCACGAAATTTTCAACAATCTTACGCATATGAAATATGCTATAACTATCAAGCGACGACACAATCCGATGAAACAAAAAATTTAATTATAACTAATCAGACAAAAATAGAGAGCACAAGGAACGTGGAAAGCGAATTGCATAGTAAACAACAAAATAATATATTTTATTTTTTAATGAAGCGTATTTATTATATTCTTTATATATGAGAGTTTTGTTTTTATTATATAAGCATTTTCATTAAGCTTTAAAGAGAAAAAACTGAATTTAAAGACAAAATCAATTTTTTTTACTCATTGGATTTTTTGTGATTGTCATTCAAAAAAATTTATTGTTTCCAATAACAATACCAGCAAGAGCATTTCTGTAACGCCCCAAAACCCATTTCCTCATTTTCGGCCGTCACAAAACTTTAATTGCCATAGACTTGAGACATTTCTTAGATATTTTATGTAACGACCCTAATACTGTACCCGTATTTCCCGTACTATTTTTTTATTTTTTATTTATTTTTTTTTTTATCCTTATACCTAATTAAACTTAAGCGGAATTGAAGTCTACATTTTAAACCACTTAAAACAAAATCATTTATAAACTTAAATCTATTTAAAACAATTAATAAAACAATTAAAACATTTATCAAATCGGTCAAGGGCAAAACCGGAAGGCAGAGGAAAAAGAAAAGCAGCGACTAATCGCTGTAGTCGCTGCATAATGCAGCGATGAATGTGCACGTATGGGTACGATGACTGCACGAACCGGAACCCGGATGGCGGTACGTCCGCGCGGGCGAACCGGAAGGTGACAGGTCGTAAAAAGGGGGTCGTCACAATCCCACATCGCTTGGGGAAATATGTGAAAATGAAACATATGTAAAAAGACTCTCCCATCATAGTAAGACGCGTTTTGGAGCACAATTGACAACGGATCCCATAAGAACTCCGAAGTTAAAAGTGCTTCGACGAGAGCAATTCCAGGTTGGGTGACCTTCCGGGAAGTTCTCGCCAAACAAAGCCGTGAGGGGATGATATTGAGCTGCGGCCCAATCCCCAGAGCGGACAATATCTTGCTGGGAAAAAGGGGTCGTTACAAATGGTATCAGAGCCTGTACCCAACCGGAAATGTGGCCAACGAGGACGTTGGGCCCCCGAGGGGGGGTGATTGTGATGACCCGAATGTGCACGTATGGGTACGATGACTGCACGAACCGGAACCTGGATAGCGGTACGTCCGCGCGGGCGAACCGGAAGGTGACAGGTCGTAAAAAGGGGGTCGTCACAATCCCACATCGCTTAGGGAAGTATGTGGAAATGAAACATATGTAAAGAGACTCTCCCATCATAGTAAGACGCGTTTTGGAGCACAATTGACAACGGATCCCATAAGAACTCCGAAGTTAAAAGTGCTTCGACGAGAGCAATTCCAGGTTGGGTGACCTTCCGGGAAGTTCTCGCCAAACAAAGCCGTGAGGGGATGATATTGAGCTGCGGCCCAATCCCCAGAGCGGACAATATCTTGCTGGGAAAAAAGGGTCGTTAGAAATGGTATCAGAGCCTGTACCCAACCGGAAATGTGGCCAACGAGGACGTTGGGCCCCCGAGGGGGGGTGATTGTGATGACCCGAATGTGCACGTATGGGTACGATGACTGCACGAACCGGAACCCAGATGGCGGTACGTCCGCGCGGGCGAACCGGAAGGTGACATGTCGTAAAAAGGGGGTCGTCACAATCCCACATCGCTTGGGGAAGTATGTGGAAATGAAACATATGTAAAGAGACTCTCCCATCATAGTAAGACGCGTTTTGGAGTACAATTGACAACGGATCTCATAAGAACTCCGAAGTTAAAAGTGCTTCGACGAGAGCAATTCCAGGTTGGGTGACCTTCCGGGAAGTTCTCGCCAAACAAAGCCGTGAGGGGATGATATTGGACTGCGGCCCAATCCCCAGAGCGGACAATATCTTGTTGGAAAAAAGGGTCGTTACATTTTAGGACGTGAAAATTTTCGACTTTTAGAACGTTAAAACGAGGACTAGGGTTGTTAAAAATCATTTGGAAATTCATTTAAAGAAAATGTATTTATATATAAAAAATCACAAAGCAGGCGTTCGGTCACGGCGAAAGGGCATAACTGCCCAAAAACAATAGCTAATCGATCGACAAGCGTTCTGGAAATTCCAGAACGCTTGGCCAGCGTTCTACTAGCCGATCGATTGTCCATTTCTGGCGATCGATCGGCTACCGCTCTGGAATTTCTTCCAGAGCGTAGCCAACAGGGGCCGATCGATCGCCCTCTCTGGCGATCGATCGTCGAGCTCTCTAGACCTCGTTCCAGAGAGCTGCCTTCCCCTGCCTTGCCATTTTTCCACTTCTTCACCATTTTCCTTCAACTTCACACCTAATACCATTTCAAAATCAATCCTCAATCATCCTTCAATATTTCCACCAAAATACATCTCCATAATCGAAACCTCAACCAAAAATCATCTAAAACCCATTTCAAATATCAAAATCATCTAAAACCCGACTCAAAATCATCTAAAACCCATTTCAAATATCAAAATCAAATCTATTTCATCAATGTCTAAACATATGCAACGAAAGCTTATAAAATCATCAAACGGAAACCCATCTCTAAGGACTATCCAAAAAACACCAAAACATCTATATATATTCGTTACAGCCCAAAATAAACCCAAAACCTCAAAACACTTAACCATTTGCTCACACAGGTCAAAAGTCGCATCGACTGCTCAGCGCACTCCCACATGCACCCTTCTTCAATCTGCTTGTGCATCATGTGGAGGAGCGTCGATGATGTGCCCCGGGTCCGTGACCCAATCTCAAGTCAAGGTACGTCTTCTATCCATATTTATGGCCTAATTTGTTTGCTAATTTTGTAGGTGACAACCCATTGATTTAAAGGGGGAATTTGTTTTTCCTTAGACAAATTCATGTTTTAAGTTTTATTTGTTTAAATTTTAGGAAACTTTAATTTTGTTTAATACTTGTTATTTGGCAAATTTTAGCCTTTTAAAATGTATGTTTGTAATAGTCTTAAAAGGAGATGCTAAACCAAGGTGAACCAAAAGCTGAACCAAGGCAAAAGAATGCTGAGCTGAACCGGCCAAACCAAGTGGAATGAAAGGCTGAACCGGTTCTGCCCAGCGAACCGAACCGCAGCACTTTGCAGAAGCTCCAACGGCTATTAACGGGAAGAAATGCAGACACTTTCCTCTTCGGTTTCTCCCTCCCGTCGCCGTCTGAAGCTTCTCCCTCTTGTATTTAGCTCCTCTTCCACTTCTGTAAATTTTTTAGCCAGTAATACAATTTTTTTGAAAAACCAGAACGTTGTTCGTTGTCGGAGTTTCTCCGTGAAAGAGAGAGCTTCTCTCTCGGTGTCGCCGGCGCCCAGCGCCTAATGGCTTCGCCAAGTCTTCCTCGAGCTCAAGGTTGATCGGAGGAATACTCAGTCGCTGGAGGGCGGTGAAACCTTCGTTCCCGAGCGCTGTTGTTCTTCCATTGAAGAACAAATTGCCGAAGCAAAGATCTTTGTTGTCCGGCCAGCTGAGGGTCTTCCTTCCACTCCATCGGCAAACTCTGAGGAGTTTGCAACCTCACCTACTTCACGGAAAGCTCGGTATCACTCTTCTCTCCCTCTCGCCATTTTCATTTTTTTTGTTGCTCTGTTTATCGATTTTCTGTTCTGTTTTGGGGTGTTCCTTAGAGCAACGATCCCTCTGTGTTCTCTTGTCTTCCGCGTGCGTTTTCTAACCCCATTTGCAGGCCCGTAGCCTATCATTTGGTTTCAAAGCCTAAGTGCTCTTTGTTTGCAATTCGGGTTCTGTTTTTCAGTCCCCTGTTTTTGCTGTTTCTGTTGTAGCATGTCTTGTGTTTTGTCTCTCGTCATGAGTTCTGTTTTGCTGATGAAAATAACCCATTTTCTTGAAATATCGTTCTGTTTATAACCTGCTTGGATGGATATTTTCATTAACAAAAGTGTTGTCTGATGTCACTGTTTTGTTTGCATTTCTGTTTTACCCGATAGTAATAATATGTTTGGCTATTGTGTTTCTGTTTAGCTTCTTAGGATTGTTGTCAAAATCATGTTTTCTGTTTAGAATGTTCACTTGTGTTTGAGTCAGCATGCTTAGCTTAGGATTTGTTTCTGTTTTGTGTTGGTGTTGGAAAATTTCAGAAATCTGTTTTTCTGAGTTTTTGCAAAACTGTTTTCTTGTTCTGTTTGTGTTTATTTCGGTTCTGTTTCATGTTCCATCTAGATTGTTTAGGTTGTTAAATGTTTTTTGTGTCTTGTTTAGATGGTCATTTCTGTTCGGTGTTTGTCTGTCATTGATAGTACAACATATGCATATCCAATTTGGTTTACAGAACTTTGGGTGATTAACTTGAAAGTATGTTGTTGTCTGTTCACTTCTGTTTCACCATTTGCAACATGTTTAAAATCTAAAGTTTATCACATTGTTGTTAACGCTTTTCACCATTTGTTTTACTACTATTCACTGAAAATTTTAAGGACTTTATGCTGCTTGTTGTATCAAACTGTGTTGCTGTTGTTTTTGCTTTGTGTTGATAATCACTTTTACAGCAATAATCTTCAACCTGCCCTGAACTTTAAGGATTAAAACAACCCACATCTTGCAGCTCGTTTACCTAATGTGTTAATGCAAATTTTATTTGCTGTTTTGATGATATTCAAACCAATTTGCTGTTGAATTCCACTCTCTTTTTCTGGTTTTCTGCACCTACTTAAAACCCGATTGAAATTCTATTTCAAATCAATGTTGTACGCTGAATTTTCTATGGTGCTATGACTTTTTAATTCTGTTTCACATTGTCTATAACTCTGATTCAGCTTGCTGAATTTTATGGCTGAAAGTTCGATACAACTTGCTTGCTGTTTTAATGATTATTAATCAATATTTTCTGGATTCTTTGTTGAATTTTCTGCTGTGTTTGCATACCCTTTTATCCAGCATGCTTATTATCTTTTAGAGCTTGAACCTGAGAGTTTATTATCTTGAATCATACATATATCTTGCTGTTTTGGAGCTGATTTCTCTGTTTTTGTTTGCTGTTTTCAGCATGTTTCCCTTTGCTGTGTTTTTTCTACTATTTCCTAATTATTTGCACAATTTTCTTATTGTTTGATGTTGATCATTAATGAGTTATTTGTGAGTGAATGCACCATCTTATATATTAACTCCTAATGATTAAAATCTTTTGTGAAATGCATAGCATGAATTAGAAATGGTTAAGATTAATTGGGTTTTGTTTTATTGTCCAAATTCTAGTATTGTTTGCTGTTTTTATTATTCTTCTTATCTTGTTTAGAAGCATGTTTAGGTGTTTGTTTGTTGTTCAAATTGCTAAGAGGTTTAGCATTTGAACCTTGCTTTATTGTTTAGTTCTAGGTTGCTATTTTTGCATATATTAGTCTCTGTTTGTATGTGTTTTTCGTAACATTTGTTGTGCAGTTTTTGTACCCTATCTCCCAAGGCAAGAAGCCTAATTAATTGGCAAATTTGGAGTGACAATTGGTTTGCTTAAAAGGTACGTTCCTGTCCACTTTTAGTTTAGGACTGTTGGAAGACTCTTCGGAATTGTTGACCGAGAGCAAATTCTGTTTAGTGTTTATTTTCTGATGTGTTGGGAGACTCTTCGGAACTGTTGACCGAGAGCAAATTGTGTTTTATGTTTGTATGTGATTGAACTTGTTGTTCTTTAAAGTACATTGTTATGACAATTATCTGATATGATTTTTTCATATTAACCTCATGTTTCTGATTAGCTAGCATGAATTAACCATGGCCCGTATCAGTTTAAATTCTTAGAATGTTTTCTTGAAAAACATGTTCTAATTGTTGTGATTTTTGTTTGTGTTGTGTACTTGTTTGAATTTGCTATTCATTTGGATTTCATTCCTGTGATATTATCCGACATGCTTTTTCCATATTAACCTCATGTTTCTGAATAGCTAGCATGAATTAACCATGGCCCGTATTGGATTAATTTTCAGAATGATATTCTTAAAAAACATGTTCTATTTTTCTTGTTTTGTTTAGATGATTTGTTTATGGATGTTTGTTTCTGTTTTTAAAAACATGTTTAGTTGTTTAGGTTGTGTTGGCAAAATTAATTTACATAGAGAATTGATTAGAAAATGAGTGCTAAAATTGAATTCTCATGTTAGTTTATATTTTGCTGAAATTATTTTGTTGTTTTGGTATTTTCCAGATGTGCATTTGTTTGTCCAATCTTTTTAGATGTCTTATGTTTAGGAGAGTTTATTGTGCTAATTTGTTGTTCAAATTGGCGTTGATTTGTTGTTTAGGACTTTTCTAGGATGTTTAGATTAAAATTCTGGTTTAGAATTTTTTTGTTTTTCTAGTTTTTGTTCATACTTTGGACTTGTATAATTCCTTGCTCATAATGAATTTGGATTTGGAATTTTTACAGCATGTTAATCATATTATGGACTAACCCCTGTTAAAATTTCAGGTCATTTGGAGTTGAATTGTGTTAGTTTTTGTTTATGATACTTTAGTTTGTTTAGAAATTTTTCTGGTTTTTGAGTTTAAATTTCCTGAACTTTGAGCTTGCATAACTTTCTGCTCATGTTGAATTTGGATTTGAAAATTTGACAATATGTTAATCATCTTGTTTGCTAATCCCTGTTAAATTTTCAGAAATTTGGAAGTAGATTTGAGCTAGTTTTTCTGTTTAGGAAAATCTGTTGTTTTTATGTGTTTTGTGCACTATTTTGAGTTTTCAATTTTTGTTTTACGTCCTTAAAGCATCTAAAATATTATGTAAATGTTTTACCATGTTTATTTGTGTTTTAACTTTGTTTTAATTCCGTTTTTAGTTGATGCTTAATTTAGAATTGCTAGGCTGATTAAATTGAGCCAAATTACTTGTAAAATTGGATTTAAAAATTCTGTTTTACTATGTTTCTTGGATCTGTTTTTGATTCCTATTATGATGCATCCAACTTTTGTTTCATTGATGTTTAGTGTCAAGTCTTTAGAGTTCTTGATGTTAAGTTAAATTTAGAATGAAAAGCATGAACTAAATTACATGTTAAATAGAGCTTGACAAATTCTATTTCACCATGTTTTGTAATTCTGTTTTAAACACTTGTTTGATTGCATCAAGTTGAGTGTTTTTGTTTTGTTTAGGACTATGTTAACTTGAGGTCCGACTTTTTTTTAACAAAAGCATGTCATATACTATCTTGTTAGTTACTTAGGATTCACTTGTACCGTCGAGTGATCTGTGTTTGTGGCCAAGAGCTTTCCTCTGTGGGCCGTTGGTATTGTCCGAGGTTTACCGCTGGTCATTGGGTCCGACAGATCGCCGTGTGAGACAGTCGCCTATAAATGGTGTAGGTGTAGGACCGGAATTGTCTAAGAGGGGGGTGAATTAGACTTTTAAAACTAAATTTATTGATCAATTTAATCACTCTCTCAATTTACTCTATCAGCAATTAAGTTAATAACAATAATGACAGAGAGGGTAAGAGAGATTGAACACCAACGCTTTTTTACGTGGTTCGGCCAAGCTGCCTACGTCCACGCTCCAAGGCTCACCCCTTGAAGATCCTTAACCTTCTCCTCACGAGAAAACAGATCGGGATTCCGGGCT
>CM039508.1:824992-1000279 GCA_022432975.1 Begonia masoniana | reverse complement strand
AGAGAAAGAACGTGCACGGCAGGACATGCACGACTAGAGTGTGTGCGTGAACAAGCAGCGCTAGGGGCGAAGCCTGCCTCGAGCAGCCATCTGTGCACAAACTTTCCAAAGTTTGGTTTTCTTCAAATGTTTTGGTTTTAATATTGTATTTTGATACTTATCGGGTTGATATGCTGTTTTTCTTAGGAATATTTTGGCTATTTATTATTATTTTAAAGGTTGTTTGATAGATTAAACAAGTGCTGTATAACTTTTTGGAGCAATTATGATGGATGATATTTAATAAAGCTTATGCTTTTGAGTGATTTTTTAAGAAATTTCTCTTAGTCTTTGTGATGAAGTTAAAACCTTCTTCAAGCCAAAGTTCGAGAGATCAACTTTAGAGTTTTAGTTAACCAATAGTTGGGGTTGGGTCAAACTCAATGTTTGATAACTTTAATTCTACAAAAGATTTGACTAGGATCAAATTATTCATACTTGATTCAAAGGCGTTCCTGAGTTTTTATCTGCGTGTTGCAAGGTCTCAGGTTTAATACATGTGGTTATAATATGAGATCAATTAAACTCAAATATCTTAAATTAATACTTACGAAAAATATATAATATATTAACCATATTTTGTTATGGAAATTACAGATTTGATCTTGTAGCACTTTATTCTCCCGTAAACTCCCTGCTTTAAGGAAAAGGTCTTTCTAACCTCCAGCGAGCCTATCACCGTCTCAACGTAATGAAAAACATATAAATCACCATTTTTTTTTTTTTTTTTTTTTAAATAAATACAATAAATTCGTACTGGTGTTAAACAATCACCTGAAAAATTTCAGATTATCTTCTCATTAACTAGTGAACATATGGTAAAAATTTCAAGTGAATTCAATATTTTTTGATAATTTTTTAAATGAGTGTTTAACGAAATTGTTGATAGAAGGTCAAAACTAATAACAGAATCAAAGTACATGGTTTTGTTACAGGGGCTAACTGAAATAAAGTGCATAGTACGTGACTAAAATCGATAATTACCCAATAAACAATAAAACCATATTGAATTATCTAAACAAGTTCATGTAACAAATCATAACAAAAGTAGATAAATTAACATAATTGAGTATTGTAATGAATAAATTAACATTATTTCTTTATTGACAAGATAAAGTACTAAGGAATAAAATAATTCTTATTTTTAAAGTCTTATGAAAGATAAGAGGAGTCGAAGAAGCTACATGAGAACTAGAAAGTGAGCTAAGAGAAAAGTATCTCTAACTTTTTGATAACTAAGTTAGAGACAAATTTATGGACGAAATTTTATTAACGAGGGAAGAATGTAGTGGTTTGAACTTTCAATATTCTATTGTCAATAATATATTGTGGATATTTATTATGGATGATTTATGAATATATAAGTTATGGAAGTTGTATTGAAGAAATGATACAAAATCCTTAAGAATGTTAAGAATGAAATTGTTTTGTAGGAACAGACTTGATTGTAAGTGTAATAACTTTTGCTGTGATAATTGGATTACTATGAAATTTAACAGTATTAAACTAGACATGTAGAGGAAAAGAATGACTTTGAAATGAAAGAATTTGAATGTATGTAGCAAAAATTATTTACTTTTTAATCTGATTAATGCAGTTTACATTTTAAACTACATTGTATTGATAAATGACCTTAAACTACATCTTAGAGTGGGTTAGAGTGGAAATTTGGAGAAAGTTAAAGAAGAAAAAGTGTTTCCAACACTTTGTAGCATGTATCAATGTAATAACTTTGGACAACCAATAAAGTTAGGACACGTGACAATCAACATATGTTGGGCAAACTGTTTGTTTAAGTAATTAATTAAATATGATTAAGGCTAATTAATCATGATTAAGACTAATTAATCATGATTAATTATGCTAATCATGTTTATTAACTTAAAACTAATCAAAATTAATCAGTTTCAAGTAAATATACTTAAACATAAATAATCATGTTATTTTTGTAATTAATCATGCAAGAAATGATAAAATAGTACTTTTACATGAACAAAAAGGATATAATGGAAAATCTACCCCAAGATCTCTCTAGAAAATGGTAAAGAAGGCTTAGAACTCAGAAATGTTTCGTGCAAGACCAGAGAGGGGAGAAGAAAGAAAAGAAAAAGAAGAAAAATAGAGAAAGAATGAGAAAAATTGGGATTTTAGACTTGTTCCTCACAGAAAAGTTACTAAGCTTGGGGAGGTGATTCTATAGGACTAAAAATCAGTCTGTTAGGTGGAAATTTTGTGGGAGAGGATGAACCTTCAATAGGTAAGTAAATTCTACATTTATAATAGTAAATTTAACCTTTATTGCATTGTTTAAGTGAAGATATATCTAAATTATGTCCTTGGTTTTGGTTAGGCTTAAAATTTTGATTGTGGATTGAAGTATTTAAATGGAAGTTGTTTTTGTAAGACCGTTATTGTGACGTGCCTCGTAGGCCCGTTACTAGATCACAGACCCGGGCACAAAATTTAACTGTTCAATGCTCTAACGACTTGTCTCTTTTTGCAGGTTTCGATTCACTCATGGACTTCACTTGGGAGCCGATTAAGGAGGATGAGGAGAAGCCTTACCATGTCATTCATTGGAGCATTCGCACGGAGCTTGCTGATAGCCCTATGGGAATTTGTCTTCCCGGGCCTTAATTTGTAATTTGTAATTTTTAAAACTCATTGGCATACATTCGCCTTTATTGTAAAGATTTTATAATTGCATTTCATGCATTAGATTGTGTGGTTAGGACTAGATGTAAGGTGGTGGATTTGGGTTGGAGGAAGTTCAACAAAATATTCAAAGGAAAAGGCCCTACAATAAATGGAGCCCAATGGAAGCCTTGGCCCAAAAAAGAGCCCACAAAAAAGGTATAATTTTGCAAGTACAAAAGTTAGTGGCAACATGGATTGATGATGTGGCAAGATTCCTTCCATTGATCCATTTAGGCATGGCATTCATCTCCTCCCTAGGATGTGTGCTTGTTTGCCTTGATCTTGGCCATCCATCCTTTTTGATCCAAGGGCCCTAATCCACCTAGGACTTCTATAAATGCATGGTATTAGTGATTGTAGACAACTTTGGCTAAATCAATATACTACTATTTACCTAAATCTCCCAAATTCCTTTAGTGATTTTTCCTTGGTTCTTTGAACCAAGAGGAGTTAGCCTCCATTGCTAGCCTAGCTTGGGTTGCTAGGTTAGCTCTTAATCATTCCCTCATCTTCTCCCTTGGGAGTTGAAACGAGGACGAAAATCTCCGGCCTACGGTGGTCGTTTTCTTCACGGAAAACGTGTATCCGGGAGCTTAAACCGTAAGCTCGCTCCTCGGATCCACCAAGGGTTTTCTTTACTTTTATTGCTATCACTTTTGCACACAAATCACTCTTTACTTTTCAGCTTTTCATTATCCACACACTCGCTTTCTATTTTTTTTATCTTTTCTTTATTTCCATGCTTTACATTTCCTTGTCATTTCTAACATATATTGTCATCTTATTCTCTTTATTTTCTTGTAATTTTGCTTCTCTCTACTAACCTATAATCTCGGCCATCATCTTAACATTTTCCTTCTTTATTTCTTGCCTTTAGTTTAGTATTTTATTTCAATATTCAAATATTGTTCACTAGCACCCAACCGAGCACCAACCTAGCATATTCGTGGGTCGTACACGGGCCCCCTTTCTAGGGGCCCCCGTGTCAAGTGGTATCAGAGCCACAAGGCTCCCCAATGTGTTTTAGTTGTCTTTGGCAATAGCCAAAAGTTGACACAAAATCGGGGTAGCGGCTCTTTTATTTTCCGCATTAAATTTCTATATATTTGTGCTAATCTTAAGCTAACTTGTGCTAATCTAACTTTAATTTTTGCTACCATTATTTTTGCTATTTTATTGCTTGTTCTAATGTGGAAAATTATGGTAGACAATCCTACAAGAAAACGCACAAGGTAAAGTTCACAAATCTCTTAGTTTATCTCCTTATTTCTCGGTTTTCTTCTCCGTCTTGTGCCACAATTTCCCTTTATTTATTTATTTTTTATTTTATTTTATTTTATTTTATTTTTGCTTCTTTTGAATCTTTATTTTGCCCTGAATCTAAGCCAAAACTTTGCTGAAATTTTGGTAGAAAAGTTAGCATAAAAATCGGCCTAAAGTAAATTGCTAAACCGGGTTATATTTGTTGTCTAATTTTCACGGTTTTCATTATTTGCCTCGGTTTATTGCTCTCTTTTAGTCTCGATTTTTGTTGGCATTTCTTGTTATCATTTGGAACTTGTTTTAGCACTTAATTGTTGTCCATTCACTATATTAATATTCTGGAAATTTTGGTGCATCAAATCGACTTAGATCTATTACTATCGAAAATCGGAATATTGTGAAATTATCGCTTTGATTTTGTTTCTTTTGCTTAGCTCAAAATTTGTCCATTATTCTTGCTGAATGTTGAACATGTTTTAGTTCATAAATTTGCCTAATATATGCTGTTAAGTGAATGCATGAAATGGGTTAACAAGAAATTGGCAAAGGCATGAATTAAAGTAGCAAATTGGAGCTAGACTAGATTAAAAATTCTGCTATATTTGAATTAAATTCCAGCATGTTATTTTGACTTAAATGATGTTCTAAATTTTATCATTTGCTGTTTTTAGAGTTAATTAGTTGTCATTAATATTGCTCTAAGTAACCCTTAGTGAAAGTTGATAACTTGATTGAGTCTCTTGAAAATTTGTGGTGATTTTGAAGTAATTAAAATATTCATTTCTTAGTTGTGGTATTGAGTGCTTATTAAAGTGTTAAGTTGTTATCCTAATTAGCATGATCCCTATTTTTGAATTTGTCTTAGCTAAGATTGTTCCCTAGAACCTAAATTTGCCTAAGACATTAACAAGATAAGCATCCCACTAATTTAGGAAAACTTACTTAGACAAGAATTTGAATTTAATTAAAACACTTAACAATGACTAACCGAAGTGGAATCAATCGAGATCCATTACACCAAGAACCACATCGGGCTAGGGATACTAGCCCATCCGAAAACACACGACACGAGAGTGAGACTAGCTCTCAAGGAGGCATGCAAGGACAAATTGATGCCTTAACAAACATAGTTAATAGCCTTGCCCAACAAGTCCAAACAATGCTAAACAATCCTCCTCGTAGAGAATTCCTTGAACGTGTTCCTTCACAAGAGACTTCCTCTAGGATAATTCCTGAACGTCCTAGACGTCCTAACCATACACCTCAACCACCCATAGAGGAAGAATGGATTGAACCCCATAGAAGGAGACTTCGTTCTTATGACTCGGAGGATGAGAATTGGACGGATGACGATGAAGAGTATCGTCCAAATCGTCGTAGGGACAACGACGACCTCCGTAATGTGAAAATGACAATTCCGCCTTTCAATGGAACTTGCGATGGCCACACTTACCTAGATTGGGTCGATAAAGTGGAGAGAGTGTTTGAATGTCATAATTATTCCGAGCGAGTCAAAATTCAACTCGCCTCTCTTGAATTAACGGGCCACGCTGCTTTATGGTGGTCTAACTTTAAGAACCAAAGGATGAGAACATTAAGATACCCCGTCGTAACCTGGAATTCCATGAAAGATTTAATGTACAAGAGGTTCGTCCCCCGACACTATAAACACGAACTCTTCCATCAATTACACAACCTCAAACAAAATTCACTCTCGGTCGATGAGTATATCACGGAATTTGAGACTCTCAATATGCGTTGTGCTATTGATGAGCCGGAGGAGAAACTCATCGCGAGGTTCATTCGAGGATTAAACCGTGACATTGGTGCCACGGTTGAAGCACATCAATTGGAGGCTATGGAGAAAGTTATTCAACTTGCCCTCACAGTGGAACGACAACTCAAAAGAAAACGAAAAACAAACTTTCCCACTAAATTTCCACCTAGGCATCTAGACCAAGATAAGCCAAAACCTCCATGGAAGAACAAAGATAAAGGGCCGGTTAACCGTAATTGGCCACCTAAGACTCCCTTCAATCAAAACAAACCCCCTTCGATGGACAAGAATCAAGCCACTACATCTAAAGGATTAAGAGCCCGTGATGTCCAATGCTACAAGTGCTTAGGCAAGGGACATTACGCAAATGAATGCTCTAACCGTCGAGTGATGGTTATCAAAGAATCGACCGGAGAATGGGAGAGCGAGAATGATGAAGGTCAGTACCTCGATAAGGAAGAAGAAGAAGAGGTAGACGACGAGAGTGAGCACGATTCGGATAAATGTGCTGCACAAGATGGACCACTACTAATGGTCATTCGTAGGACCCTTGTTTCGAAGAACGTCAATGAGGACTGCCAACGGGAAAATATTTTTCAAAGTAGATGCGCAGTCAAGGACAAAGTTTGCTCAATGATTATTGATGGTGGAAGTTGCGTCAACGTAGCTTCCCAAGATATGGTGAAAAAGCTTGGATTAGAGACAACGAATCACCCTAAGCCATATAAATTAAGATAGTTGGATGATAGGGATGACATCAAGGTGACAAAGCAAGTAACCGTCAATTTCATTATTGGCAAGTATAAGGACGCGGTTCTTTGCGATGTCGTGCCAATGAATGCGAGTCATCTTCTACTTGGAAGACCATGGCTTTATGATCGAAGAGTACAACACGACGGATTCCTCAACAATTATTGTAGCACCCGACTTTATTTAAATCAAATGACTGATCAATCAATTAAGTGCATTTCGTGGTTGAGTTTGAGTGAAAAATTATTAGGTTAATGAGTGAGTAAGTAAGGGTAATATGGTAATTAGAATTTATTAGTGGATAACCTATTTAATGAAGAATTTATGGAAGTAGCCGCCACTATTCACTCTCACTCTCACTCTCGGATTTTAGCTCAAGTCACCAGAGCTCTCCCAGCGATTTCTCTCCGATCCCATTCGCGGATCTAGGTGAGTTTCTACCTCGATTTCTACTGATTTAGTATCTGAAGATAATAGCGTGGAGGATTGTAGTTGTGTATTTCGTATTTTATTCTGAATGTGAGTGGTTTCGAGTTTAGCATAGAACCATGAATACCGAGCGATTAGAACTCCCAACTATCCCTTAGGTTTCTTTGAATGCTGTAGAATGAGGTGTAGAAAGGACTGGCTTAATGTTCTGTTTATGTTCTAGGTGAGAAAGGTCCCGAAGAAGCTCCTAGCCGAGCACCCCGCCAAGAATCCAGGTAAGTAAAGTTTGTTTGTGCCTTCGGGCCTACATCACAAAACAATAGGTGTCATGCATGTTTGTATGCTTATTTTCAGTTGTCATGCATCATGTTTTTGAAAGACTACGAAAATGTATTTTCATGAAACGGTATGGCATGTGTGAGCAGGATGAACAGAACAACTGTTAAGGGGGATTAATCCGCCCCTTAACTGAGAACAGAGGATTGAGGTTTTGGGAAAAATGATCCACTTCCCAATCCTACAGGGGGATTAGATCAGTTAACTGTTAAGGGAATTAATCCGCCCCTTAATTGAGATCAGAGGATGTATGCTTTGGGGGATGACTGATCCACTTTCCCATCGTACAGAGGGATCAACAGAGAACAAATTTGAATGCAACTGAGATGAGAAAGTAGAAATTGCATGTTTAGGGAAAATTATTGTGTCATCGATTCATTTCATCCATTGCTTTACTTGCTTAGCATTAGGCTAATAGATGAGTTTTGTGATGTAGGTGAAGAAGTTACCGAAGGTGTGTTTACAGAACAGTTTGAAGACTAGCTGGTTGGGGGGAGCACATCCATGCATCGGTTGGGCAATCTGTTGAGGCGGTTTAATCAATGGTTGTATGTGTTAGGTTGAGAATACTGGTTTCAGATTAGCAATTTCTGAGTATTTTAGTGACTATGGTTTGAGTTTGGTTAAAAATGATTTTTTTAAGATTTTACTGGAAATGACGAATTGATGGTTTAACTGTGTTTTGCTGATTTGATTAGTGTTTTCATGAAAATTTGGTTGTCTGAAGGTTTTCAGTCGATTTTACGAGTCCTTCCGGTAAGTAGTGATGTCCCTTGTTTAGGGTGATTACTTTGAATCTACCGGTAGATGCTGTCTATCGGCAGATGTAGCGTGTTTTGTCATTCTGTTGGCAGATATAGTCCATCGCAGATTAGAGTACACTTTAATTCTATCGGAAGGAGTCGTATTGTTGTTATCGGTAGATGTCGCGTGTTTGTCTATCGGAAGATGGAGACGCGTTATTTGTGTTGACCTCATCGGCAGATGAAGTTGTGTTGACTTCATCGGCAGATTGAGTCGTGTCGACGTCATCGGTAGATGCAGTCTACCGAGTGGAGTCCTTGTTTGCACACGTCATCGGTAGAAGCATGTTACTGCTCCTTCCGTTGACTTTATCCATCGGCAGAAGCGCTTGACTTCTGCGACTTCTCCAGTATCCCATGGTTTGAAACTTTATTCTCTATTTGTCGATTGCCTTTTAACCCTCCAACGATGATTTATAGTTTTGTTTTAACTCCATTGCTAATAAAATGATTTCCGCTGTAAGATTTAAATATTTTGAGATTTTAGTTTATGTCAAAAGTGAAGTTTTAAAATATACGAATGAGGTTTTTAGTCTTGAGTAACGGATCGGGTTCAGATAACTTGGGGCGTTACAAGTTGGTATCAAAGCCTATTTGGTTAAACCGTTCAAAAGATCACTCAACAGTGTCAATCGTTGCATGGAAGTACTCCAACACTGTAAGTATTTATGTTAGTTTTAGTTAGTAGATATTTATGGAATAATTAACCTTACAGGAATATAGCAAAATGTCTAGACGACCAGGGAGGCCAAGAGTTCAGAGAGAGACACCAACCCCGGGAGGTGCAGGGGATTCGGGTGTGATCAGGCAGCTGACCGATTTGGTGCGTCAGCAATCTGATATGATGCGCCAGCAGTCCGATCAGTTGGGACTGCTACTGAACCGAGAGGTACAAGGGAGTGCCAACTCGGGTTCTAACAATGATCAGGCAGGAGAGAGGTTTAGGAGGTTGCGACCACCCACTTTTGATGGAAAGTCAGCTAATCCAATTGTGGCCGAGGAATGGTTGAAAAAGATAGAAAGCATGTTTAGGTGTGCAAATGTGGGGGAAGGAGAAAAGGTCGTTTTGGCAACCTTCCACTTTGCCGGTGATGCTCAACTTTGGTGGGAAACGATGGAGACCACCCATGATGTTCTTGCGATGACTTGGACGCAATTTAAGGAGATTTTCTATGAGAAGTATTTTAACGGTACTGTACAGACCACAAAGAAGTTGGAGTTCATGAACTTGAAACAGACAGGGACCGTAGTTGAATACAGCAGACAGTTTGAATCCCTATCAAGGTTTGCCGGACACCTCGCACGCAGGGATGAGGATAAGGTGTTCCAATTTGTGCATGGGCTGAAACCTGAGATTTATAGAGGAGTCAAGTTCTCGGGTATAAAAGGATTGTCCTACAGTGAAGTGGTGTCCACGGCATTAGAAGTGGAAGAGGCAGAGATGAAGTGTGCCGAGTTTAGTGCAGCCCCACGAAAGTTTGTTCAACCACCACCGCAGAGAGGAGTGAAGAGGCACAATGAAGGTCAGTACAACCAAGGAAAGGTGAATAAGGTGCAAGACACTAGGAAGTTCCCTCAATGCCCGAAGTGTTCAAGATTTCACCCGGGAGAGTGTAGACTTAGCACGGGGAAGTGTTTTCAACTGTGAGGAGACCGGACATCTGCTTAAGGATTGCCCAAAGTCCAGAGTCCTTCGCTGTTATAATTGTAGTAAAGTTGGCCACATGAGTAGGGATTGTCCAGCTCCGAAGAATGGCCCTGTGAATATAAAGCCAAGGATATACTCCATGGTGGAGTCAGGTGATGAGACCAGCCCGCTGTTGTGTCAGGTACTATACTAGTCAATTCAATGCCTGCTTTTACTTTGTTAGACTCTGGTGCAACGCATTCCTTCATAGCATCTGCATTCGCTGCTAAGTTAGATGTTAAGTCCTCACCTACTATGCATGTGTTCGATGTTGCTTTAACCTTCTGGTGAACGCATGTGCTCTAGCCGTGTGCTGCTAAATAATGTAGTGACAGTAGAAGATGAGAACCTGCCTGCTGATCTCATTATTTTAGAAATCATGGGATTCGATGTAATCTTAGGAATGGACTGGTTGTTTAAGCACTATGCTACAATAGATTGTAGAACTGGTTTAGTTAGTTTTCAACCCCCTGGTGGTTTAAGACACACTTTCCAAGCCTCGAAGAAGGATAAGAGGATGTCTCTCTTAGCCGCTTTAGTGCTAGATCTTCCTTATGTTGTGAGTATTCATGCTTTCTCTGGCCAGTGTTTTGGACACAAAACTGGTAGGAGGATTGAGTCTCCAAAATGTCTAGTAGCTCAAGACTTCCCTGAAGTTTTCCTTGATGACCTGCCTGGTTTACCACCAGATAGGGAGATTGAATTCGTAGTAGATGTCTATCCTGGTGCTGAGCCCGTATCTAAGAATCCATACCGATTAGCACCGGCAGAACTCAAGGAATTAAAGAAAACAGTTAGAGGAACTGACAGAAAAAGGATTCATACGACCGAGTTATTCACCGTGGGGTGCACCAGTTCTGTTTGTTAAAAAGAAGGATGGATCAATGCGTATGTGCATTGACTATAGAGAGTTGAATAAATTAACCGTCAAGAATAAGTACCCATTGCCTAGGATTGATGATTGTTTGACCACTACAGGGTGCACGAGTTTTCTCTAAGATGTGATTTAAGATCCGGATACTACCAATTGAGGTTAAATCGGAGGATATACCAAAGACTGCCTTCCATACGAGATACGGACATTTTGAGTTTTTGGTTATGTCCTTTGGTTTGACAAATGCACCAGCAGCCTTTATGGATCTTATGAATAGGGTGTTATCACGAGTTTTAGATAAGTTTGTCATTGTATTCATTGATGATATCCTGATTTACTCACGAAATAGGATGACCATGTAAGGCATCTAACCTTAGTGCTAGAAACATTAAAAACGGCATCAGCTTTTGCCAAGTTTTCCAAGTGTGAATTTTGGCTGGACAGAGTCCACTTTCTAGGCCATGTGATTCTCGAGTGATGGAATATCCGTGGATCCAGCGAAGGTCCAAGCAGTAAAGGACTGGCCTCAACCAAAGAATGCTTCTGATATTAGGAGTTTCCTCGGGTTAGCGGGGTATTACAGGAAGTTTATTGAAGGATTCTCGAAAGTTGCAACACCCCTCACTCGTTTAAACTAGGAAAAACATAAAGTATGCCTGGACTGAGGAGTGTGAGTCCAGCTTCCAACCTTAAAACAGAAATTGACCAATGCACCCAATACTAATCCTTCCTGTTGATAATGGTAAGTTTAGTATTTATTGTGATGCTTCCAAAATTGGACTTGGCTGTGTTTTGATGCAAGACGGTAAGGTCATAGCCTATGCAGCAAGACAGTTGAAAACTCATGAAAGGAATTACCCTACACACGACTTAGAGTTAGCTGCTGTAGTTTTTTGCATTGAAGATTTGGAGGCATTACTTGTTGGACAGACCTGTGAAATATTTTCAGATCATAAAAGCCTGAAGTATATTTTCACACAAAAGGAATTAAACATGAGGCAACGTCGATGGTTGGAATTTGGTCAAGGATTATGACTTTGAAATAAAATACCACCCTGGTAAGGCCAATGTGGTGGCTGATGCATTGAGTAGAGTAACACCATCAGCCTCAGCCTTGATTCTGGACATGCCGGTGGCCTTAGAATCAGAATTCCATAAGTTTAACCTAGAAGCTGTGACCAATATAGCAGCTATGCTTTCTGCCATCCTCTTTGAAACCTACCATTCTGGATAAGATAAAAGAAACCCAGAATAATGATGGAGAGTGTAAAAAGTTCAAGTCGGACATGGATACTACTGACAATTTGGATTTCAATTGTACTGATGATGGAATACTTAAGTTCAGGAATAGATATTTTGTACCAGCCAATAAGGAGCTTCGGGATGAAATCCTTTCTGAGGCTCATTCTTCTAGGTTCTCCGTTCATCCTGGAAGTACAAAAATGTACAGAGATCTTAGCAGACCTATTGGTGGCCTGGTTTGAAGAGAAGTGTAGCTGAGCATGTGGATCATGCTTGATCTGCCAACAAGTTAAGGCTGAACATCAGAGGCCTGCAGGGATGCTGCAGCCATTGCCACTTCCCGAATGGAAATGGGAACAGATAACCATGGATTTTGTTGTGGATTTCCTAGAACCGTAAAAAGGGACAACGATGCAATTTGGATGATAGTGGACCGATTAACCAAAACTCTCATTTCCTTACCTATAAAAAATGACTTACTCTATGGATCAACTAGCTGAATTGTATGTGCATGAGGATTGTGAGATTACATGGGGTCCAGCTACTATAGTTTTCTGATCGGGACACTAGGTTTACATCAAAATTTTTGGAAAAGTTTACATAAAGCCATGGGTACAACAACTAAATTTCAGCACAGCCTTCCATCCCCAAACCGATGGTCAGTCGGAAAGAACCATTCAAACGTTAGAGGATATGCTCCGGGCATGTGTTTTTAGATTTTCAAGGTTCTTGGAGCAAGTATTTACCTCTGGTGGAGTTTTCTTATAATAACAGTTTTCATGCAACAATAGGAATGGCACCGTATGAGGCCTTGTATGGACGAAAATGTAGATCTCCTTTGTACTGGGACGAAGTTGGTGAAGCACAGTTGCTTGGTCCTGACCTTGTGCACCAAACTGTTGAGAATGTTGCCCTCATCCGTCAGAGGATCTTGACAGCTCAAAGCCGACAGAAAAGCTATGCTGACAGAAGACGCAGAGAATTAGAGTTTGAAGTAGGCGATGAAGTTTTTCTTAGGTATCACCATTCAAAGGAGTTGTGAGGTTTGGAAGGAGAGGCAAACTGAATCCTAGATTTGTTGGTCCTTTCTCAATTCTGAAAGGATTGGGAAGGCAGCCTATCAGTTACAGCTACCAGTTTTCTATGGTAGGGATACATGATGTGTTCCATGTCTCTATGTTAAAGAAGTGTACGCGGGATCCAACTCAAGTTGTCGAACAGCAGAACATTAAAATTCAACCTACACTTACCTACGAAGAAAAGCCAGTAAAGATTCTAGATTTTGCAGTAAAGGTGTTGCGCAACAAAGAAGTTCCATTGGTGAAAGTCTTATGGCACAATCAGAATACAGAGGAGCAACTTGGGAACGCCAGCAAGACATGATGGGACCAGCATCCAGAACTGTTCAGGTACTGAATTTTGAGGACAAAATTCTTTTAAGGAGGGTAGATTGTAGCACCCGACTTTATTTAAATCAAATGACTGATCAATCAATTAAGTGCATTTCGTGGTTGAGTTTAAGTGAAAAATTATTAGGTTAATGAGTGAGTAAGTAAGGGTAATATGATAATTAGAATTTATTAGTGGATAACCTATTTAATGAAGAATTATGGAAGTAGCCGCCACTATTCACTTCACTCTCACTCTCGGATTTTAGCTCAAGTCACCAGAGCTCTCCCAGCGATTTCTCTCCGATCCCATTCGCGGATCTAGGTGAGTTTCTACCTCGATTTCTACTGATTTAGTATCTGAAGATAATAGCGTGGAGGATTGTAGTTGTGTATTTCGTATTTTATTCTGAATGTGAGTGGTTTCGAGTTTAGCATAGAACCATGAATACCGAGCGATTAGAACTCCCAACTATCCCTTAGGTTTCTTTGAATGCTGTAGAATGAGGTGTAGAAAGGACTGGCTTAATGTTCTGTTTATGTTCTAGGTGAGAAAGGTCCCGAAGAAGCTCCTAGCCGAGCACCCGCTAAGAATCCAGGTAAGTAAAGTTTGTTTGTGCCTTCGGGCCTACATCACAAAACAATAGGTGTCATGCATGTTTGTATGCTTATTTTCAGTTGTCATGCATCATGTTTTTGAAAGACTACGAAAATGTATTTTCATGAAACGGTATGGCATGTGTGAGCAGGATGAACAGAACAACTGTTAAGGGGGATTAATCCGCCCCTTAACTGAGAACAGAGGATTGAGGTTTTGGGAAAAATGATCCACTTCCCAATCCTACAGGGGGATCAGATCAGTTAACTGTTAAGGGAATTAATCCGCCCCTTAATTGAGATCAGAGGATGTATGCTTTGGGGGATGACTGATCCACTTTCCCATCGTACAGAGGGATCAACAGAGAACAAATTTGAATGCAACTGAGATGAGAAAGTAGAAATTGCATGTTTAGGGAAAATTATTGTGTCATCGATTCATTTCATCCATTGCTTTACTTGCTTAGCATTAGGCTAATAGATGAGTTTTGTGATGTAGGTGAAGAAGTTACCGAAGGTGTGTTTACAGAACAGTTTGAAGACTAGGCTGGTTGGGGGGAGCACATCCATGCATCGGTTGGGCAATCTGTTGAGGCGGTTTAATCAATGGTTGTATGTGTTAGGTTGAGAATACTGGTTTCAGATTAGCAATTTCTGAGTATTTTAGTGACTATGGTTTGAGTTTGGTTAAAAATGATTTTTTTTAAGATTTTACTGGAAATGACGAATTGATGGTTTAACTGTGTTTTGCTGATTTGATTAGTGTTTTCATGAAAATTTGGTTGTCTGAAGGTTTTCAGTCGATTTTACGAGTCCTTCCGGTAAGTAGTGATGTCCCTTGTTTAGGGTGATTACTTGAATCTACCGGTAGATGCTGTCTATCGGCAGATGTAGCGTGTTTTGTCATTCTGTTGGCAGATATAGTCCATCGGCAGATTAGAGTACACTTTAATTCTATCGGAAGGAGTCGTATTGTTGTTATCGGTAGATGTCGCGTGTTTGTCTATCGGAAGATGGAGACGCGTTATTTGTGTTGACCTCATCGGCAGATGAAGTTGTGTTGACTTCATCGGCAGATTGAGTCGTGTCGACGTCATCGGTAGATGCAGTCTACCGAGTGGAGTCCTTGTTTGCACACGTCATCGGTAGAAGCATGTTACTGCTCCTTCCGTTGACTTTATCCATCGGCAGAAGCGCTTGACTTCTGCGACTTCTCCAGTATCCCATGGTTTGAAACTTTATTCTCTATTTGTCGATTGCCTTTTAACCCTCCAAACGATGATTTATAGTTTTGTTTTAACTCCATTGCTAATAAAATGATTTCCGCTGTAAGATTTAAATATTTTGAGATTTTAGTTTATGTCAAAAGTGAAGTTTTAAAATATACGAATGAGGTTTTTAGTCTTGAGTAACGGATCGGGTTCAGATAACTTGGGGCGTTACAAGTTGGTATCAAAGCCTATTTGGTTAAACCGTTCAAAAGATCACTCAACAGTGTCAATCGTTGCATGGAAGTACTCCAACAACTGTAAGTATTTATGTTAGTTTTAGTTAGTAGATATTTATGGGAATAATTAACCTTTACAGGAATATAGCAAAATGTCTAGACGACCAGGGAGGCCAAGAGTTCAGAGAGAGACACCAACCCCGGGAGGTGCAGGGGATTCGGGTGTGATCAGGCAGCTGACCGATTTGGTGCGTCAGCAATCTGATATGATGCGCCAGCAGTCCGATCAGTTGGGACTGCTACTGAACCGAGAGGTACAAGGGAGTGCCAACTCGGGTTCTAACAATGATCAGGCAGGAGAGAGGTTTAGGAGGTTGCGACCACCCACTTTTGATGGAAAGTCAGCTAATCCAATTGTGGCCGAGGAATGGTTGAAAAAGATAGAAAGCATGTTTAGGTGTGCAAATGTGGGGGAAGGAGAAAAGGTCGTTTTGGCAACCTTCCACTTTGCCGGTGATGCTCAACTTTGGTGGGAAACGATGGAGACCACCCATGATGTTCTTGCGATGACTTGGACGCAATTTAAGGAGATTTTCTATGAGAAGTATTTTAACGGTACTGTACAGACCACAAAGAAGTTGGAGTTCATGAACTTGAAACAGACAGGGACCGTAGTTGAATACAGCAGACAGTTTGAATCCCTATCAAGGTTTGCCGGACACCTCGCACGCAGGGATGAGGATAAGGTGTTCCAATTTGTGCATGGGCTGAAACCTGAGATTTATAGAGGAGTCAAGTTCTCGGGTATAAAAGGATTGTCCTACAGTGAAGTGGTGTCCACGGCATTAGAAGTGGAAGAGGCAGAGATGAAGTGTGCCGAGTTTAGTGCAGCCCCACGAAAGTTTGTTCAACCACCACCGCAGAGAGGAGTGAAGAGGCACAATGAAGGTCAGTACAACCAAGGAAAGGTGAATAAGGTGCAAGACACTAGGAAGTTCCCTCAATGCCCGAAGTGTTCAAGATTTCACCCGGGAGAGTGTAGACTTAGCACGGGGAAGTGTTTCAACTGTGAGGAGACCGGACATCTGCTTAAGGATTGCCCAAAGTCCAGAGTCCTTCGCTGTTATAATTGTAGTAAAGTTGGCCACATGAGTAGGGATTGTCCAGCTCCGAAGAATGGCCCTGTGAATATAAAGCCAAGGATATACTCCATGGTGGAGTCAGGTGATGAAGACCAGCCCGCTGTTGTGTCAGGTACTATACTAGTCAATTCAATGCCTGCTTTTACTTTGTTAGACTCTGGTGCAACGCATTCCTTCATAGCATCTGCATTCGCTGCTAAGTTAGATGTTAAGTCCTCACCTACTATGCATGTGTTCGATGTTGCTTTACCTTCTGGTGAACGCATGTGCTCTAGCCGTGTGCTGCTAAATAATGTAGTGACAGTAGAAGATGAGAACCTGCCTGCTGATCTCATTATTTTAGAAATCATGGGATTCGATGTAATCTTAGGAATGGACTGGTTGTTTAAGCACTATGCTACAATAGATTGTAGAACTGGTTTAGTTAGTTTTCAACCCCCTGGTGGTTTAAGACACACTTTCCAAGCCTCGAAGAAGGATAAGAGGATGTCTCTCTTAGCCGCTTTTAGTGCTAGATCTTCCTTATGTTGTGAGTATTCATGCTTTCTGGCCAGTGTTTTGGACACAAAACTGGTAGGAGGATTGAGTCTCCAAAATGTTCTAGTAGCTCAAGACTTCCCTGAAGTTTTCCTTGATGACCTGCCTGGTTTACCACCAGATAGGGAGATTGAATTCGTAGTAGATGTCTATCCTGGTGCTGAGCCCGTATCTAAGAATCCATACCGATTAGCACCGGCAGAACTCAAGGAATTAAAGAAACAGTTAGAGGAACTGACAGAAAAAGGATTCATACGACCGAGTTATTCACCGTGGGGTGCACCAGTTCTGTTTGTTAAAAAGAAGGATGGATCAATGCGTATGTGCATTGACTATAGAGAGTTGAATAAATTAACCGTCAAGAATAAGTACCCATTGCCTAGGATTGATGATTTGTTTGACCAACTACAGGGTGCACGAGTTTTCTCTAAGATTGATTTAAGATCCGGATACTACCAATTGAAGGTTAAATCGGAGGATATACCAAAGACTGCCTTCCATACGAGATACGGACATTTTGAGTTTTTGGTTATGTCCTTTGGTTTGACAAATGCACCAGCAGCCTTTATGGATCTTATGAATAGGGTGTTTCACGAGTTTTTAGATAAGTTTGTCATTGTATTCATTGATGATATCCTGATTTACTCACGAAATAAGGATGACCATGTAAGGCATCTAACCTTAGTGCTAGAAACATTAAAACGGCATCAGCTTTTTGCCAAGTTTTCCAAGTGTGAATTTTGGCTGGACAGAGTCCACTTTCTAGGCCATGTGATCTCGAGTGATGGAATATCCGTGGATCCAGCGAAGGTCCAAGCAGTAAAGGACTGGCCTCAACCAAAGAATGCTTCTGATATTAGGAGTTTTCTCGGGTTAGCGGGGTATTACAGGAAGTTTATTGAAGGATTCTCGAAAGTTGCAACACCCCTCACTCGTTTAACTAGGAAAAACATAAAGTATGCCTGGACTGAGGAGTGTGAGTCCAGCTTCCAAACCTTAAAACAGAAATTGACCAATGCACCAATACTAATCCTTCCTGTTGATAATGGTAAGTTTAGTATTTATTGTGATGCTTCCAAAATTGGACTTGGCTGTGTTTTGATGCAAGACGGTAAGGTCATAGCCTATGCATCAAGACAGTTGAAAACTCATGAAAGGAATTACCCTACACACGACTTAGAGTTAGCTGCTGTAGTTTTTGCATTGAAGATTTGGAGGCATTACTTGTTTGGACAGACCTGTGAAATATTTTCAGATCATAAAAGCCTGAAGTATATTTTCACACAAAAGGAATTAAACATGAGGCAACGTCGATGGTTGGAATTTGTCAAGGATTATGACTTTGAAATAAAATACCACCCTGGTAAGGCCAATGTGGTGGCTGATGCATTGAGTAGAGTAACACCATCAGCCTCAGCCTTGATTCTGGACATGCCGGTGGCCTTAGAATCAGAATTCCATAAGTTTAACCTAGAAGCTGTGACCAATATAGCAGCTATGCTTTCTGCCATCTCTTTGAAACCTACCATTCTGGATAAGATAAAAGAAACCCAGAATAATGATGGAGAGTGTAAAAAGTTCAAGTCGGACATGGATACTACTGACAATTTGGATTTCAATTGTACTGATGATGGAATACTTAAGTTCAGGAATAGATATTTTGTACCAGCCAATAAGGAGCTTCGGGATGAAATCCTTTCTGAGGCTCATTCTTCTAGGTTCTCCGTTCATCCTGGAAGTACAAAAATGTACAGAGATCTTAAGCAGACCTATTGGTGGCCTGGTTTGAAGAGAAGTGTAGCTGAGCATGTAGGATCATGCTTGATCTGCCAACAAGTTAAGGCTGAACATCAGAGGCCTGCAGGGATGCTGCAGCCATTGCCACTTCCCGAATGGAAATGGGAACAGATAACCATGGATTTTGTTGTGGGATTTCCTAGAACCGTAAAAGGACACGATGCAATTTGGATGATAGTGGACCGATTAACCAAAACTGCTCATTTCTTACCTATAAAAATGACTTACTCTATGGATCAACTAGCTGAATTGTATGTGCATGAGATTGTGAGATTACATGGGGTTCCAGCTACTATAGTTTCTGATCGGGACACTAGGTTTACATCAAAATTTTGGAAAAGTTTACATAAAGCCATGGGTACACAACTAAATTTCAGCACAGCCTTCCATCCCCAAACCGATGGTCAGTCGGAAAGAACCATTCAAACGTTAGAGGATATGCTCCGGGCATGTGTTTTAGATTTTCAAGGTTCTTGGAGCAAGTATTTACCTCTGGTGGAGTTTTCTTATAATAACAGTTTTCATGCAACAATAGGAATGGCACCGTATGAGGCCTTGTATGGACGAAAATGTAGATCTCCTTTGTACTGGGACGAAGTTGGTGAAGCACAGTTGCTTGGTCCTGACCTTGTGCACCAAACTGTTGAGAATGTTGCCCTCATCCGTCAGAGGATCTTGACAGCTCAAAGCCGACAGAAAAGCTATGCTGACAGAAGACGCAGAGAATTAGAGTTTGAAGTAGGCGATGAAGTTTTTCTTAAGGTATCACCATTCAAAGGAGTTGTGAGGTTTGGAAGGAGAGGCAAACTGAATCCTAGATTTGTTGGTCCTTTCTCAATTCTGAAAAGGATTGGGAAGGCAGCCTATCAGTTACAGCTACCAGTTTCTATGGGAGGGATACATGATGTGTTCCATGTCTCTATGTTAAAGAAGTGTACGCGGGATCCAACTCAAGTTGTCGAACAGCAGAACATTAAAATTCAACCTACACTTACCTACGAAGAAAAGCCAGTAAAGATTCTAGATTTTGCAGTAAAGGTGTTGCGCAACAAAGAAGTTCCATTGGTGAAAGTCTTATGGCACAATCAGAATACAGAGGAGGCAACTTGGGAACGCCAGCAAGACATGATGGACCAGCATCCAGAACTGTTCAGGTACTGAATTTTGAGGACAAAATTCTTTTAAGGAGGGTAGATTGTAGCACCCGACTTTATTTAAATCAAATGACTGATCAATCAATTAAGTGCATTTCGTGGTTGAGTTTAAGTGAAAAATTATTAGGTTAATGAGTGAGTAAGTAAGGGTAATATGATAATTAGAATTTATTAGTGGATAACCTATTTAATGAAGAATTTATGGAAGTAGCCGCCACTATTCACTTTCACTCTCACTCTCGGATTTTAGCTCAAGTCACCAGAGCTCTCCCAGCGATTTCTCTCCGATCCCATTCGCGGATCTAGGTGAGTTTCTACCTCGATTTCTACTGATTTAGTATCTGAAGACAATAGCGTGGAGGATTGTAGTTGTGTATTTCGTATTTTATTCTGAATGTGAGTGGTTTCGAGTTTAGCATAGAACCATGAATGCCGAGCGATTAGAACTCCCAACTATCCCTTAGGTTTCTTTGAATGCTGTAGAATGAGGTGTAGAAAGGACTGGCTTAATGTTCTGTTTATGTTCTAGGTGAGAAAGGTCCCGAAGAAGCTCCTAGCCGAGCACCCGCTAAGAATCCAGGTAAGTAAAGTTTGTTTGTGCCTTCGGGCCTACATCACAAAACAATAGGTGTCATGCATGTTTGTATGCTTATTTTCAGTTGTCATGCATCATGTTTTTGAAAGACTACGAAAATGTATTTTCATGAAACGGTATGGCATGTGTGAGCAGGATGAACAGAACAACTGTTAAGGGGGATTAATCCGCCCCTTAACTGAGAACAGAGGATTGAGGTTTTGGGAAAAATGATCCACTTCCCAATCCTACAGGGGGATCAGATCAGTTAACTGTTAAGGGAATTAATCCGCCCCTTAATTGAGATCAGAGGATGTATGCTTTGGGGGATGACTGATCCACTTTCCCATCGTACAGAGGGATCAACAGAGAACAAATTTGAATGCAACTGAGATGAGAAAGTAGAAATTGCATGTTTAGGGAAAATTATTGTGTCATCGATTCATTTCATCCATTGCTTTACTTGCTTAGCATTAGGCTAATAGATGAGTTTTGTGATGTAGGTGAAGAAGTTACCGAAGGTGTGTTTACAGAACAGTTTGAAGACTAGGCTGGTTGGGGGGAGCACATCCATGCATCGGTTGGGCAATCTGTTGAGGCGGTTTAATCAATGGTTGTATGTGTTAGGTTGAGAATACTGGTTTCAGATTAGCAATTTCTGAGTATTTTAGTGACTATGGTTTGAGTTTGGTTAAAATGATTTTTTTTAAGATTTTACTGGAAATGACGAATTGATGGTTTAACTGTGTTTTGCTGATTTGATTAGTGTTTTCATGAAAATTTGGTTGTCTGAAGGTTTTCAGTCGATTTTACGAGTCCTTCCGGTAAGTAGTGATGTCCCTTGTTTAGGGTGATTACTTTGAATCTACCGGTAGATGCTGTCTATCGGCAGATGTAGCGTGTTTTGTCATTCTGTTGGCAGATATAGTCCATCGGCAGATTAGAGTACACTTTAATTCTATCGGAAGGAGTCGTATTGTTGTTATCGGTAGATGTCGCGTGTTTGTCTATCGGAAGATGGAGACGCGTTATTTGTGTTGACCTCATCGGCAGATGAAGTTGTGTTGACTTCATCGGCAGATTGAGTCGTGTCGACGTCATCGGTAGATGCAGTCTACCGAGTGGAGTCCTTGTTTGCACACGTCATCGGTAGAAGCATGTTACTGCTCCTTCCGTTGACTTTATCCATCGGCAGAAGCGCTTGACTTCTGCGACTTCTCCAGTATCCCATGGTTTGAAACTTTATTCTCTATTTGTCGATTGCCTTTTAACCCTCCAAACGATGATTTATAGTTTTGTTTTAACTCCATTGCTAATAAAATGATTTCCGCTGTAAGATTTAAATATTTTGAGATTTTAGTTTATGTCAAAAGTGAAGTTTTAAAATATACGAATGAGGTTTTTAGTCTTGAGTAACGGATCGGGTTCAGATAACTTGGGGCGTTACAATTATAGTCTAAAATTCGGAGGTAGGACTATTAAATTACTTCATATGACACCCGAACAAATTGCTCATGATGAGTCGATTAGGAAGGAAGAAAAGGTGAAGGAAACTCTTCTCTTGACAAAAAAAGGACTTAGAGCTGCGGTAACAAAAGGAAAAACTATAATTCTAGTGTTATTTAGAGACCGTATTATGGAGCTTGGAGAAATACCTATAGCGGTCCAAAACCTACTTAAGTCCTATCAAGATGTTTTTCCCCAAAAAACTACCACCCGGTTTGCCACCAATTAGAGGAATAGAACATCAAATTGATCTCCAACCCGGAGCGATGTTACCAAATCGACCGGCCTATAGAATGAGGCCCGAAGAAGCAAAGGAACTACAAGAACAAGTCCAAGAATTATTGGGGAAAGGGTACATAAGAGAATCGATGAGCCCATGTGCCGTGCCTACCTTATTGGTACCTAAGAAGGATGGCTCAATGCGAATGTGTGTTGATAGTAGGGCTATCAACCAAATAACTATCAAATATCGGTATCCTATCCCTCGTCTTGAAGATATGTTGGACGAGTTGAGTGGAGCATCAATATTTTCCAAAGTAGACTTGAAGAGCGGATATCACCAAATACGAATGAAAGAGGGTGATGAATGGAAAACCACCTTCAAAACTAAATACGGATTGTTTGAGTGGATGGTTATGCCATTCGGTCTTACAAATGCCCCGAGCACCTTGATGCGGTTAATGCACCATGTTCTTAAGGAGTTCCTTGGGAAATTCGTTGTCGTGTATTTCGATGACATTTTGGTGTATAGTCGCGACCTTCCACAACATGTCAACCATCTCGGGCTATTATTTCAAACTCTCCGTCAAGCTAAATTGTTTGGGAATTTGACCAAATGCTCATTTAGACAAGAAAAGGTTTACTTTTTGGGCTTCATAATTTCGAAGGATGGCTTGGAAGCGGATGAGGATAAAGTCAAAGCCATCAAGGAGTGGCCCACTCCTATTAGCATTACCGAAGTCCATAGCTTCCATGGATTAGCCTCTTTTTATAGGAGGTTCATTAAGGACTTTAGTTCTTTAGTCGCTCCTATTACGGACCTTACCAAGAAAGGATTAGACTTTAAATGGTCACGGGCATGCCAAAGTAGCTTCGACCTGATAAAAGAAAAACTTTGTCAATCGCCTGTTTTGGCTCTACCCGATTTCAATAAGGTTTTTGGGATCAAAAGTGATGCCTCAGGTATTGGCATTGGTGCTGTATTGATGCAAGATGGCAAGCCTCTTGCTTATTTTAGTGAAAAATTAAAGGGAGCTGCTTTGAACTACTCGACTTACGATAAAGAATTCTATGCGGTGATTCGAGCTATCGAACATTGGCAACACTATCTACTTTCGAAAGAGTTTGTGATTCACTCCGACCACCAATCCCTTAAGCATATTAAGAGTCAACACAAACTCAACAAAAGACATGCCAAATGGGTGGAATTTTTGGAAAGATTCCCCTACATTTTAAAATATCTGAAAGGATCCGATAATGCCGTTGCCGATGCTCTCTCTCGAAGACGTATCCTCTTGACAGAACTAAGTGTTCGATTTTTTGGATTTGAATGGATTAAAAATTTGTATGCATCCGATAAAGACTTTGGGTTGCCTTATCAAGTTTATCAAAATAAGGCCGAAGGAGGATATAGTCTTGTGGATGGTTTCCTCTTAAGGAATGGGAAATTGTGCATTCCACATTGCAGTCTAAGACAATGCCTCATTAAAGAAGCTCATGGAGGAGGGTTGTCTGGACATTTTGGAGAAAAGAAGACCCTAGAATTATTAAAAGAAAAATTCTATTAGCCTCACATGATGAAGGACGTGCACCATTATATTGAAAAGTGCATTGTGTGTAAAAAGGCCAAAAGCAAAGTTCTACCCCAAGGACTTTACCTTCCCTTACCAGTTCCTACACATCCTTGGGTAGAAATTAGTATGGACTTTGTTTTAGGGTTGCCACGGACTGGACGTAATAAAGATTCTATTCTTGTAGTGGTAGACCGATTCTCCAAAATGGCACATTTTATTGCCTGCAACAAAACTGACGACTCTGCTGCTATAGCCGATCTCTTCTTCAAGGAGATAGTTAGACTCCACGGTGTGCCTCAGTCTATTGTGTCGGACCGCGATACCAAATTTTTGAGCAAATTTTGGAAGACTTTATGGAAGAAGTTGGGGACTACGCTATATTTTAGCACATCCTTTCATCCCCAAACGGACGGCCAAACGGAAGTGGTCAATAGGACCTTGGGTACCCTTCTACGAAGTGTCGTGGGTAAGACTCTCACCAATTGGGACATACTACTACCCCAAATTGAATTCGGTTACAACCGAAGCCTTCATTCCACCACCCAGCAAACACCCTTTGAGGTCGTATATGGTTTTAATCCGAACACGCCATTGACACTTATTCCTATTCCAACCCAGGACCTAATCAACCCTTCGGGAGCGAATAAAGCAGAGCAGATGAAAAAGTTATATGAAAAGGTTCGCCAAACCATTGAGAAGAATAACGCAAATTATGCGAAGCATGCGAATAAAGGACGAAAGGAGGTAATTTTCAATGTTGGAGATTTGGTGTGGATACACCTTAGGAAAGAACGGTTTCCCGCCAAAAGGCGCTCCAAGCTATTACCTAGAGCTGAAGGCCCCTTTAAAGTTTTAGAGCGCATAAATAACAATGCTTACAAATTGGAGTTACCTGGCGATTATGGGGTATCATCCACCTTCAACGTGCAAGATTTGTCCCCTTATATTGGAGAATTGGGACATGAAAAGGAGGCTGATCTAACGGATTTGAGGTCAAATCCTCAGCCACCCGGAGGGAATGACGTGCCTCGTAGGCCCGTTATTAGATCACAGACCCGGGCACAAAATTTAACTGTTCAATGCTCTAACGACTTGTCTCTTTTTGCAGGTTTCGATTCACTCATGGACTTCACTTGGGAGCCGATTAAGGAGGATGAGGAGAAGCCTTACTATGTCATTCATTGGAGCATTCGCACGGAGCTTGCTGATAGCCCTATGGGAATTTGTCTTCCCGGGCCTTAATTTGTAATTTTTAATTTTTAAAACTCATTGGCATACATTCGCCTTTATTGTAAAGATTTTATAATTGCATTTCATGCATTAGATTGTGTGGTTAGGACTAGATGTATGGTGGTGGATTTAGGTTGGAGGAAGTTCAACAAAATATTCAAAGGAAAAGGCCCTACAATAAATGGAGCCCAATGGAAGCCTTGGCCCAAAGAAGAGCCCACAAAAAAGGTATAATTTTGCAAGTACAAAAGTTAGTGGCAACATGGATTGATGATGTGGCAAGATTCCTTCCATTGATCCATTTAGGCATGACATTCATCTCCTCCCTAGGATGTGTGCTTGTTTGCCTTGATCTTGGCCATCCATCCTTTTTGATACAAGGGCCCTAATCCACCTAGGACTTCTATAAATGCATGGTATTAGTGATTGTAGACAACTTTGGCTAAATCAATATACTACTATTTCCCTAAATCTCCCAAATTCCTTTGGTGATTTTTCCTTGGTTCTTTGAACCAAGAGGAGTTAGCCTCCATTGCTAGCCTAGCTTGGGTTGCTAGGTTAGCTCTTAATCATTCCCTCATCTTCTCCCTTGGGAGTTGAAACGAGGACGAAAATCCCTGGCCTACGGTGGTCGTTTTCTTCACGGAAAACGTGTATCCGGGAGCTTAAACAGTAAGCTCGCTCCTCAGATCCACCAAGGGTTTTCTTTACTTTTATTGCTATCACTTTTGCACACAAATCACTCTTTACTTTTCAGCTTTTCATTATCCACACACTCGCTTTCTATTTTTTTTTATCTTTTCTTTATTTCCATTGCTTTACATTTCCTTGTTATTTCTAACATATATTGTCATCTTATTCTCTTTATTTTCTTGTAATTTTGCTTCTCTCTACTAACCTATAATCTCGGCCATCATCTTAACATTTTCCTTCTTTATTTCTTGCCTTTAGTTTAGTATTTTATTTCAATATTCAAATATTGTTCACTAGCACCCAACCGAGCACCAACCTAGCATATTCGTGGGTCGTACACGGGCCCCCTTTCTAGGGGCCCCCATGTCATATTGTCTAAGAGGGGGGTGAATTAGATTTTTTAAATTAATTTCTTAACTTAATTGTTTTCTTTTTTTGTATGCAATCTCTAAGTTTATAACAAATAAACAAGCAAGCTAAAGTAAGAGATAGAGAGAAAATGACACCGTAGTTTTTAACGTGGTTCGGCCAAACTTGCCTACGTCCACGCTCCAAGGCTCCCCCTCGAAGATTTCTTTCTCCTCCTCTAGAGAAAAACTAGATCGAACTTCACGGGCGTCGATATACTACCTTTTACACTTTGATTGATCTTCACGGGCGTCAATCACTGCCTTACAGCTTTTACAAGATGAATACTGTTTGCAACAAGCTACACTCTCTCAAAGATATAAATCTCAAGTTTAAGAGCAGAGGTGTGTAGGAAAAATAACAGAGTATTACAAGGCTTTTGCGTATTAGGGTTCAGAGAGAATTTCGGCAAAAGTTCTTCCCTCGAGCTACAGTTCTTCGTTTTATACTGTCATTTGCAATCCGAGTCTTCTTCAAAAATATGACCGTTGGAGAGCTTTCCGTACTCAAAAAAATAGCCGTTTGAATTCTGGAGTCGCTATCGCTCGCGGTCTTTAAAGTCTCTGGCGCTAAGTCTTTGGACGAGTAAGTATGGACGACTGCGTCTGCTGGTAGTGTGGACGACTGCGTCTGCTGTTAGCGTGGACGATTGCGTCTTTCCTTTGAACGTGTACGACTGTGTCTTTCCTTTGAACGTGGACAACTGCGTATTTACTATTATGTACGTGGACAATTGATTCTGTCTTGATCGTAGACGATTGATTCAGACTAACTATTAACACTTAACCAAAAAATCATCAGAAAACATAATACCCTTTTCAAAGGGCATTTCTAGATAAATGTAATAAACATAATAAACCAATTATCCAGTTCGTAAATTTCATATTATTCATACTCATCAGATTAAACTTAATTAACAGTCCACCAAAATCATGTTAATCATATTTATCCAGATTAAACATAATCATCAAAAATATAGTTACTTAATCTAAATTATTAATTATTAAATATAAAAATATAATTAAATTAAGAATATTCATACGTGTATTTTCTTATTTTAACATCTTAAAAAAGTTACTGACGTGTCAAATAATTATTGGTGCAATTAAAATATAATTAATATAATAAATTATTTTTTTATAATTTATTATATTAATCACACTAATTATTATTTGATAAGTCAACAAATTTTGAGAAACTGAAATAAAATAGCATTATTTTAAATTAATAGTTTAATTTGTTATTAGAATATTAAAGTAATAGTTGTTTTTAATATTTTTGGTTCATTGAATTCCAAAGGTGGACGAGACAAAGAACAAAGAAGTAAAATTAAATAAATTGGACTATCTTGACATGCAATTAATTTTTGTGAGTAAAAATTAAATGATCCTATGAAAAATAGAGATAAATGTGGTGATTAACCATCAATCATTGACCATTAATGAGTATTGATTATTACTTTTTTATATAATTGAGAGAGAGAGAGAGACATGGCTGACGAAGCAAGGTTGTTCTATGGGGAAATAAAAATGGCAGCGGATTGAGAGTGTCTAGAGGCCAGACCAGGATGATCGGATAGTCATGGTTTGGCGCTTTCTGCGCCCATTGGCGTTATATTGACGGGCCAGTTTCGCCTTCCGTCTCCTTCTGCTTCTCCCTTGCAAAAAACATCGCCGCTTTCTCTCACTCTAATCTCTTTCTCATCTCTCTGTTTTCTGTCTGTTATGACTGTGCATTTGATTATTTAATCACCCAGATCGGTAATCAGGAAGTTCTGTGAAATGGTCGGATACCCTTTTTCGATTTTGGAGTAATTTCTAGACCCATTTGAGATCTAGTGCTGTTGAGAAGAGGCCGTGGAGAGATCTATACTTAGAAAGAGGGAGTCCTCCCGTTTGGCAATGGAGGAAATTTGTTGATCTTTTATGGGGACTTGCTGTAGCGTCGAGGAAAAAGAACAAGTTCCTGGAAGGAGGAATCCAGGTATTGATTCTGAATCCAGCACTAATGTTGGGCAACTTATACACGGAATGTAGCATTTCGTTTGATTCAAACTTCCCAAAAAAGTCTGTAAATATTCATTCCTTCAAAGAATCTTGTTCTTCTTGTTGAAGTTCTGCCTCTGACAACCATAGATAAGAACCTTTTCACAATGTCATTTAAATTAATTGTAATTGCTCATTAAAAAACATTTGTTTTCATTGCTTAACAAACTGGAGTTTGCAGTTTGAGGTTTGAGATAAATGCTCTCACAATTTGTATTTTGCTAATTGAGTTGTACAAATTGATAGACTTGATCGAGATGTAAAGTTAGGACCCTTCAATTATGATTGTCTCCTGGACTGAGATATCCATTTATTTTTATATCACAAAACTATAAATTTACTAGAGTTGTACCAAGAACTTTGGACCCTCTTTGTTGGTATTGTGTTCATTGTTTTAACAACTCAGAATGTATTCCTTGGAAATCATTTTGCTTCTAATTTGGTATTTCCAGGCTAGCCATTAGATTCATTTCAATATATTTCATCATCCCCTTGCTAATTTGCACGATCAAAAAGAAAAAAAAAAAGTTATCGGAATAATTGTTAGGGGTTGATAGGGAAGGAGTGAAAATTTAATGATGTCGTACAAGTCATGACTCTGTTAAATTTCTTATTTTATTATTTCATATTTACTTAATTAGTTTCCTATTTTAGTTAGTTTCTTGTTTAAGTTTTCTATTATAATAATTCCCTTGTATGTTATCATTGAAAAAAATCTATAAAAGAGTTTATTGTAATAGTTGGAAAAAACTTTTGACAATCGATAACAAATTATCTCTATTTTGAAATTTTTTTTCTCGGTTATTGTTTGCTTTTCCATTTCGATTTCGAGACAAATGTTCTGTTGCACCAGTTACTTCAAGATAAGTTGTCAGTACTTCTGGTTAACTAATCATATTTCTTTCTTCATCAGGGTATATGACTTATGATCTAGAAACAGAACCGGATAAAAACACTAGCGCTTCCGTTGGCCCAAAGGATGTCAAAGATCTCCGCCAAAGTTCGGTATATAGTAATGTTGATATCTTTACGTATGAGGAGATGAAGTTGGCCACAAAAGGGTTTCGGCCAGATTTAATTCTCGGTGAGGGTGGGTTTGGAATTGTGTATAGAGGTGTCATAGATAGTAATGTAAGGCCAGGTTACAAGACTATGCAAGTAGCCATCAAGGAGCTTAATCGAGATGGCTTTCAAGGGGACAGAGAATGGCTGGTATTCATCTCACACTACTGCCTTCTATTTTATCTCGAAAGTTTTGTATTGTTTGTCGAAATGAGATTCGTTTAATTGACGGAATAGATAGAAAGATTTTTCTTTTTTGCATCTTTTTTTTCAATAATTTTACTGAAAAATAAAGTAGATTGAATGACTCTTCGTTCATTTTACTGCACGATTAATGTCTCTCGACAATCTTAGGAAATTATAAGACTGTTTATATGTTAAATTTCAGAAACAGTTCACATTTACATTATCAATTGAAGAATCTTGAGAGGGATCCAATTGCATCATCAGTTTTTTATTTGTTTTGCAGGCAGAAGTCAACTATCTGGGTCAGCTCAGTCACTCAAATCTTGTGAAACTAATTGGGTATTGCTGTGAGGATGAGTATAGGCTGTTGGTATATGAATACATGGCAAGTGGGAGCTTGGAAAAGAATCTCTTTCGAAGTAAGTGCTTTACGTTTATTTCATGCATCCATTGTTCAATTTGGCATTACAAAGTTCTCGTTTTTAGATCCGAGTACTCCATCCCTTATCCAACGTCTTAGGACTTCGACTAACTCGTACACGTTTCAAACTTTTATATTTTTTGATTCATCAATTTGAATGCATCGACATCTGTGGTTGGATTTGGTTGTGGTTGTAGGAGTGGGTTGTACTCTGACATGGTCGAAAAGAATAAAGATCGCAGTAGACACGGCAAAAGGGCTTGCATTTCTACACGGAGCAGAAAGGCCTATTATATATCGGGACTTCAAGACGTCCAACATCTTGCTCGACACAGTTAGTTTACTTTTGATTGAATTTTGTTTCAAATATTGCTTGGAAAGGAATCACAACTATTACTTGCATTCAAAATGGTGTAATGAATTGCAGGATTTCAATGCAAAGCTGTCAGATTTTGGTCTTGCAAAGGAAGGGCCTATGGGAGATCAAACCCATGTTTCAACTAGAGTGATGGGAACATTTGGATACGCGGCTCCCGAATATGTGATGACCGGTTAGTTGGTCCGCTTCGGATTTGTCCGCGATTATTTGACATTAATGTAGTCATGTATTTAATTGATTTGAATTAGGGCATTTGACGGCCCGGAGTGACGTGTACGGATTCGGAGTGGTGCTGTTGGAGATGCTAATAGGAAGGCGAGTAATGGACAAGAGCAGGCCGAGCCGAGAGTACAATCTGGTTGATTGGGCGCGTCCCATCCTCAGTCACAACAAGAAGGTTTTGAGAATCCTGGATCCTAGAATGGAAGGACAGTACTCCTCAAGAACTGCCTTAAAAGTGGCTCACCTGGCCCACCAATGCCTTAGCCAAAATCCCAAAGGGAGGCCTCTAATGAACCAAGTGGTTGAAATCCTCGAAGAGCTCTACGCAACGATAGATAGCAGGGAAGAGGAACTGCTTCGGAGCGGAGGCAGAGGCCTGACGCTCTATGAAATTCCGAAAGACGCCTCTGTATTGCCTGATAAGAGGAGCAAATCAAGTCGGAATGAAGAGATTTGCAGAGATAAAAAACATGCAAGGAGTAAGAGTGAGGCTCCGAAGGGCTCTGACCTCTACAATACTTCTCCAGATAGTAAGCCGGATTTTGTGTTGGCTGAAGGATCAGCCTATTACAAATGACCAAAACTTGTATATTCTTTCCAATTTGTGAGCTTTCGTTTTAATCTTCGTGAAATTTGAAAAATGTTGTATAATATTATGTACCAAGCAGCTCGAGCTAGAGTTAACTCTGATATTTTTCTCAACCAAAAAATGTTCATTGAATAATTAAAGGTGATTGAAAGTCCCAGTTCAGGTTCATTCAAAACAAAAACAAAAGCAAAATATTAATAATAATAATACTAAAAGAACTATTCCTCCATCCATGTACTTGTTTTCACTTAACAAGGGGGATGGCAAGGAATTGATTTGCAAGCAAATAAGGAGGAACGTTCCAAAAGTAAGCCTAAGAAGATGGCAACTGCAATACCCGGGTGAGAAATTCGCCTAATGCCCAGATTGGGAATATGTTTCTGTAGGCTGCGTAAGTGATCATACAATTCCTGTTGAACACCCCCATTATCTCCTGTAATTGACAATTAGAAAACTTTAGTAAAAAGTAAAATAATACACTAATCGTTTGTGAATTCAAATTTAAAATGCTCGGCATTACAAATGGTTATTGTTTCGTAAAAGAAGACCAAAAATTTAATAATTTAAGTTGAAGAATTGAACTATATATGCATGTTCAAGGTGGATGTTTTATGTCCTCTACAACAACTCCAGGATTTAATATCTAACATGTCTCTGGATTGTGTTGAATAACTAGCCTTTTCTATACAGGTATTTTGACTAAGAGGGCATCTGACCTATGATTCATCCTTCTTTAAGTCTTTTTGGGGAGAGTAATGTTATCTATATTTATTTTCTTATTATATTATTTTAAAATATCCGTTGACGTGTCAAACAATGATTAATGCAATTAATGTAATAATTGCACCAACCATTGTTGCGAGAATTCTAAGAGAATAGAATAAAAGAATAAACGCAACATTATTTTTGTCGTTATTATCTCTCTTCATGGCATATAATCCTTTTGGGCTTGATTTCCTGAGTCTCTGCTAACTTACACTTCCACAAACCACTGGAATATTCAAGTTTGATGGTATTTTCTCAGTTGATTACCTGTTTCACTCGTGTTCTCAAAGAGTAATTTAGTAAATTGAACACTTGATTTAAGTGACTCTTGTGGCTATCAATATATGATTATTCAAATATTTCGATTTTTATCTTACAATATAATGTTTACCGATAAACTTTTTATACCCATCATAGTGTCGCTTAATCCCTCAAAATATTCTAACTACAAATCACTATCAGTTGATTACCTGTTTCACTCGTGTTCTCAAAGAGTAATTTAGTAAATTGGACACTTGATTTAAGTGACTATCAATATGTGATTATTCAAATATTTCGATTTTTATCTTACAATATAATGTTTACCGATAAACTTTTTATACCCATCATGGTGTCGCTTAATCCCTCAAAATATTCTAACTACAAATCACTATCAGTTGATTACCTGTTTCACTCGTGTTCTCAAAGAGTAATTTAGTAAATTGGACACTTGATTTAAGTGACTCTTGTGGCTATCAATACGTGATTATTCAAATATTTCGATTTTTATCTTACAATATAATGTTTACCGATAAACTTTTCATACCCATCATGGTGTCGCTTAATCCCTCAAAATATTCTAACTACAAATCACTATCAGTTTATCAACTAAAATAAGCTTATTCTAAATCAACCTTGTGGTTGGATTCTGCACTATATTTTGTTTTATTCTACACAGAAAATTATTAACTGCATTTGGATTAAATCCAGCACTAATAAATGAAAATTCAAATATAGAAAAAGGTCAGGTGAAAATAAATACCTGCTGTGGGAAATCTCCATTCTCCATTTGAGAATTTATCAAATACCTTGCCGCTCTTTGCAATGGTGACACGTCTCTCTCAGCCTGCTCCAATCATTTGAAAGAACACAAGCATAAATAAAAATGCATTGCTGAAAAAGACCATAAAAGTTTACACGTGACTGCTCCTGACTACAATTTTGTTCAATAAATATAAGAGCTTCTGCCGGTTATGTTCCATAATTGATTGTGTATCTGAATTCCAATTATGTGGTTGTTCAAAGAATTTATAAAACTATTTATATATAAGGCTTCCCCCTGATCCAAAAAATTATGCCCATCCTGATAGTTAGAGGTCAATGCAAAACCATCCTTCCATACCTGGCCAGCATCAATAAGAGCCAACATAGCCCATCCAGTATTAACCACATGAGCCCGGTCACCATCTAGATTGGAATATATCTGCGTAAAGAAGTAATGCATACACTTTATTCATCAAGATCTATTCAAAGACGTCAATTATTTTCAGGTATCACTAAATCAAATATTTTTAACTGTATCCCTAAACATAAAGATGGAAATCAGCAAGAAGGATTTCTTTCCTTGATACCCAAAATGGTAATTTAGGAGCAACTCAACATTGCACAATCGAACGGTATTGCGTTAAATACTTCATAAATAAAATGTGTCAGAAAATTAGCAAATTTTCATATATTACTCCTTTTAATTTTTATTCTTGAGAAGATCGGACAATACTCTTATGATGGCAATGAACAGCTAAATTTCCCCTTCATAGCAGCAAGATAAGTAGGCTTTCTCAACATTTGTTTTTTTTTTTGGAAAATTGTTCCAAACTCTGAACTCATACCATAATAACAGGAAATAGCAAATCTTAAGCAGTAACACATCAACCTAATGTTGGTAATAAAACATATAATGTTTCTCATATTCTCACTAATGCAGTATGCATCTATAAGAAGATTCACAATCAGAAGGATCTAAGATCTCCTAATGATCTAATAAGAGCACATGGGGCTATAACTAGTTAGTCTTTGATCATTATAAGAACAATCTTTTTTCGAGAACTCATCAAGCGTGATAGAAAAGATCAAATGAGACAAAAACTGATAGATTTTATACCAATTCAAAACTACTAAATGCTTGAGAAGCTGGTTATTTAACGTAGAGTATAAATCTTCAACTTAAAAGACAGACTTCTGTGGACTAACCTTTTCCTGACAAGAAAGGTAACTTTCTCCCCAGCCACCACAAGCAAGTTGTTTGGAAAGAAGAAAATCACAAGCTCTCCGCACACTTGAGCAGTTATTATAGTTTCTGCCCGCAGCCACCAAACCTTTTAAGCCAAACCAGGTACCGTAGGTGAAGCAAACACCCCAAGAACCATACCTGTATAGCAGCTTTAGTAATTCAAATGAGAACATATGACAAAAGTGGCAGAATTGAAAAATATTAAAATAATGAAACCAGATATTAAAGATTAAAACAAGACTAGACCATGAACCATCTGAAGCTTGAATCTTTTCAATGAACTTAGCAGCTCTTTTAATACAGTCTTTTATTTCGCCTTGCCGATGAGAGGGAAATAACTTTTTAAATGATGTCAAAGCTTGAATTGCTGCAGAGGTGCACTCCACATACCTAAAACGAAGATGATATAAGCACAAAATGAATCTAATCAAGCAATTACTGAACCAAGATTAACCCTTAAATAAATCTTACGGATAATCGATGACAATGTCACCAAAGGTTTCAGCTGGGTTGACCAACTGACAGATACCAAATAAGAAAGAACTGAGTATTAGATGGCATTTTTATATGCAAGGAAATACAAAAGTATAGCCCACTTTCAGTAGCACTCAAATTTAAGAGAACAAACAGATATTGCAAAATAGATCAGTTAACTTTAAAAAGCTACAGTCTGCTCCAAGATTCTTCTGAAGAAATTTCACATATACCATGTAATCCTGGTCATAAGAGAAGTGTCATAGAAATTTCTTTGTCATGATACGGTTCCAAAGAAGAAATAATATTTTGAAAAATACACCAAGAATGACACCAATAAACAAACCAAAAAAGGGATGAAAGTTATATAATAAATACTACTCTTCTTTTTTAAGGATAAATAACCAAATAATTGGACTTTGGGAGGTTGCATTATATTGTTTATTGTAAAATAGGTGAATACAACCAAGCACTTTATGAATGATCCTTTCTTTTTGGTGCTTTCTAATAGGAAAGAAACAAATTATTTAAGCTGTGATTTTCTTACTTTTTCGTTGGGAGAATTTTTTTTCCCCCTTTTCTGGGCCATTTAAATTTTCAGTATTCATTTTGTTTCATCCATTGATAGCCAATAAATTAAAAACAACAAACATATATATCCAAAAATGAAATGCCAAGGGCCATTTTAAAGAAATCTAGACCGCTAAAAAAATATGCAGTTGTCCAATCACTCTAGCATGTATCCTATGAATCCTACCGATACTTCTGGTTCAAAATGTGTCAAGCATCACTTTCCATATGATAGAATCAAAATCACTACTATAACCCCCAAAAGTTCAAATTGAAGTCAACCTAAAACATTCCCCATGTAAAAAAAGAAAGAAAGCTCAGAGAAGACATTAAGAGTGGTGTGAAAACGTATTTATCCATAAACGTTTATATCCATTTGTGGATGATATTGTGTTTAAATATAGGAGAGTTATTTGTTATTATAATCCCTGCTTTTTTGGGACAAGTTCAGATTTAGGATTTTTTTTTTTTTTTTCCTTCATAGTTTAGCCTCTTCTAGCTGTAAATATATACTTGTAAAGAGCCATATTTTTTTCATTAATCAAGACAGACGCTGTCAAATGGTTTACAGTTTTTCTTCAATTTTTCTTAAGTGTCCAAAATAACTATGATGAATAGCCAGGGACTACCTCCAACCAGCTGTAGGACCTTGTAAGTTCATAAGTTGCAAAACCGCCCTCTGGATTCTGTATTTACATCAAGGAGAAAGTATTGTGAATAAATTAGCATAATATGCTTACTTGGTTAATAGAATAAAAGGAAGGATGACAACTTGGCAAGCGAGCCAAAGTCAACTAGGGTGATCAATGTCAACCCTATGCATTATGCATAAAATCAAAATCTAGAAACAGCACAAAAGTATCAAAAAAAAAAAAAAACAGAAACAAACCAAAAAGGTCTAAACAAACTTTCTTCAAAAACTAGTTTTTGAAACATGATTATTAAGAACGCTATATCTTCCAAAAATTATAGATTATGTGTAAAAATGAAATTAAAAACCAGTTCCAAAACATTTTTATAATTTTTCATCAACTTCTGGCTTCAAATTCGTGCTATTTAACTTAAATGGTGATGCATTATCTATTAAGTCAGTATAATTATGTTTCAAGATTGAGGGTTTGTGAACAACCTGTAACGAGAGAATTACATTGACAGCATCAAACGATCTCTTTTCGTCCAATGATTCACCCACAATTTCAGAAGGAAGTTTCATTAACAAGAGAACAACCTGAAAAGTAACGTAATAATAAGGGTAACCATAACAACAATAACAAATTTAAAGTACCACCATCATCTCATCAACTACATACTTTTAGTCCTTCGGCTGTGCAATCAGAGATTGGCCATCCATGGTCAGCAGTTGAGAAAGGCCAGGCACCTTTTGAAATGTGTCTATACCAAAAATCAAGATTACCCGGGCAGTCTTCTTGGACCTTCAGGAGCAAAGATGGTTAATCCACAAGCAAAACTAAGGATATTCAGTTCTCAATTTAGTCAGAAGAGTGAATGGCTGACGTACAATGATAATCTAGAAATAAAAGTACCTGTGATTTTTTAATAAACGTATGTGCTTTTCTTAGTATTGGACCATATTCTTGAACAAGATTGGTTGAAAGAATTGCTTGAACAGCAAATGACGCATCCCACGTTTGAGAGCCATTATATCCCTGCAAGAGATTTGTGCTTAATTTAATAAAGTAGCATCCGTTTTGCAAAAAATGATAGAATTCATCCAAGTAACAACTAAGAGTTTATAGATGTTCATTTATAATATGACACCTTTAAAACTGTACACCCACCGGAACAAATCTGGTAATTGTGTAGAAAGGAGATTTCTATATAATATCAAATTGGCTGCCTTAATGTATTATTATCCCAAATTTTCTGAACCAGCTATCCACAACTCACGAAAATTTACGGCTTCAGAAATGTTTACATTTTGTGAAAATGGAATGCAAGGCTCAAAAACTAAAAGATAAATATGTTAATGAAAGAGAAATAAATTCTCAATCAAATTCATAACGGTCACACCACCTAATTAGGAAACTAATAAAAAATCCGAAACAAAATGACTAAATTTCTTATTTGCAGCTGCTATAATTCTTTTAATTTTTCATGATTTGCAATTAGCACCAATTAAGGAATTACTTAACTTAGAGTTGTATATTTATATGTACCTTACATTTGATGAAATATAATGGACTAATCAGTTTCTCTCAAATGTAATAAAATATGCTTGATTTCTACAATAATATCAAACTAACACAAAATGAACCTGCATTTTCATGCCATCTTCAGCAATCCACAAATAATCATAGATTCTGGGAATATGGTACTTGAAGGCTTCTGAATTTGGATCTTCGACCCAACAACAAAGCATGTTTAAAACCTACAAATCTCGTAAAGTTCAAAGTGTAATTATAACTATTAGAACTGTGATATCATACCAAAAATACATAATAAAGTACTCTGATAAAGAAAACATATACAAATTTAGCGAGGTCAAGAACAGAACAGGAGATCTGAAAGTAAACACCTAAGAGAAAAAATTTTGAATTTTCAAGTGTTGCGTGTTATTTCCATCTAAAATAAGGTGTCCGGTTTGAAATTATAAGTCCTATTTCAAAGACTTTTAGTTTGTTAAGAAAATTTCATGAATGCCTCCCATATTTTAGCTCGTATAAATTTTGATTTGAATTAAGTAATCATATTGAAGTAATTTAGATACAAGAAACTTGAGCTGAGAAATATGCCCATCTTGTTTAATCGCTACAACATATAAGTCTACACCAGCATGCACAATAAAAATTAAAAAACATCCTATCTCTTGTAATCAACTAAAACCTAAATTATAGTGAGGCGCTAATTTGCTCATTGCCTTCTTAGAGAAATGGTTGGACTATCTCTCTTATCCTAACAACAGATGCTACAATCTTCTGCTTAATCCAACACATTCCAAAACAAATTTTAAAACTAACTCCTAAGAGCATGAACAATGGTGCAAAAGGAACTAAATTTGATAGGCCTTCTTTACCTCGTTACCATCATACATTAAGATTATCAAAAAATAAATAAATCCTTCACATGTTATGGTTGTAAAGAAAGCCATAATCGGTGATGCTCAAATCCTTCATATTTAGCTTATTATGAAATCAAAGAGTTTAACTTAAAAGTACCTTATTTACGGGTCCTATACAAAGATAACGAGTGTTTTCATCTTCATAATGTATGTGCTCAATCGCAGTTTGAATAGCCTTTTCTCTCAATTTTTTTCCCGGCCAATTCATAAAAATTGGTTCAACAACTTTATGAAGAGATGTCCAGAGTATATCTTGCACCAATGGGTGTGGGTAGTACAAGTCTTCCTGTAATTCAAAAGCACAGAATTTTTATGTTGGGCCACCTAAATAATAAAATGGCAGCCATTAAGTTCCAAAACAAAGAGAACTCAACCTGGTAAAACGACAAGTGACATACTTGTGCGGAGTTACATAAAATATGTTTCAGAAAAAAGTGTAGATTAGTTTTTAAAGACGCATAAAATATGGACCACTAAGTGGAGTAGCCCAAGCACCACTTGTTAGAAAAACAAGAAAAATGTTAAGGAATAAACCAGATCCAGTAAATTTGGCATGTAAAAAAATTATCATCAAGCTTCAAGTTATTTACATCAATTAAAAATTCACATAAATAATAATAGTTTCTTATTTGAAAAAAAATCACATCGAACAAGGAGTAGAATTTAATGAACATATGAGGGTAAAGAAATTATTCTTTTATTTTCAGTCTATGGTAATTACATACTTTCGAAAAGAGGAAACCAGACATTCTTTTCTCTGCCTTCAAGTTTTGGAGGAAAGATATAATGATGATTTGATTTGTCTAAAATTCTCTTATTGGACATGGAATAGATGGACATGGAATAGACAACGAGTTCCAAATATTATAATTGCTTCAATAATACTCCTCTCTTTAAAAAGTTATCTAGGAAAGCTCTTTTTTAAGAACGATCATAGCTGCTATGTCAACAAAGAAAAGATGAGCAAAAATGGATAGAGAAAAAGCGCAGGGAAGTAATACACGATTCAGTCACTATGTCTTGTCCCAACACTCAGGACCCAAAAAATGTATTTAGTGGCAAATTTCTTAAATGATCAGAAAGGGTTTTGGACTAGCTGTAATAGGAGTATTACTAGCAATATTTTAAAATATTTAGTTTGTAATGAAAAAATAGCAGAATTAACCAACCTTTGCACAGAGATTTCGAGCCTGATTCCAATCTATTTCATGATATGGAACAGTATAAAGCTCCTTTCGTAGTGAAAGTACAGTTGGTGTGATTGAACCAACAAATCTCTTTCCATATAAGTATGACATTGGCAAGTATACCATCCGACAATGACACCACATTCTTCCTGCAACAGATTATGCAAATATTTTTTTACTATTGAGGCCCGATTTTAGGAAGTTAAATGTATGCCTACGCGCATTTGGGATTCATAAGGCAAGAAATCTTGTAGATTTTGAATTCCATGTAATTAGAATTCGTTGTTCATGAGCTTCATCACCCCTATAGATCCCTAGTGCCAATTAGGCTATTTCGATCAAGGTCATAGTATAATCCATGATATTATGAAATTCCAGTCTTCTTGACCTCAAGGGGACTGACTCTTTTCAATGTTGAGCAGCGCCGGTTAGGCATAGTTTAGGCAATGGCCTCTTCTTACAGTAAGGTGCAGACCAAAATGAATATACTTCCTTCTATCTATAAGATTGTTAGGCGGATGGAGTCGCAAAGCACAGACCCCAGTCACCAGCAGCGACATCCGATTGTGGGCATATTAACAACTTGTTATCATAAAGCCATGAATACCTAGTGCTCTTTAATGCCATAAAAAGTTCATGTATATGGAGTATCTTACTGCATTTTGTATCATTGATTTAATGTTAAGTGCATATGTTAGAGCAGAATACATGAAAGTTTTGAACCTGGATGAAAAGGAACCATGTAAGGTAGAAGCCACATCTCTGGGGGCAAGGGATTATTGCCAGACCATTCATATGCTCCAAGTACCTTTAACAAAGAAGAATGACACAAGTTAAACATTGCAGTAGAATATTACAACATTAGAACTTAAAAAAGAAAAAGGCACATTTTTTTTTGTTAAAAAATGGTTGAATCCCTAACCGAAAGCCACATCTTCCCCCACGATGTAATTGCGGTAGCTCCACCATGTTCAAGAATCCAAATTCGACATTTCTCCATTGAACCTTCTCCATCATTTGCTCCTTCACCAAGCAACCTTAAAGTAACATAGTTTAAAACTGAACCAAACATGGTGCTGTGCCCCTCGATGTGTAATCCAAACCCACCATCTTTATTCTGCAGTTATATCTACATAGTCAGTGGTTACTATGCGTAAATAAACTGTAGCAATAAAATTGAGCTAAAACAGAAATATCTAAAATTCCATCATATAATGTTATAGAAAGGAAAAAAGTTTCATATAATTTCTATTGTTACAGTTTAACTAGTCCTTGCCTGGTGATTGTAAAGGTACCGGCACATCTCCTTTCTATGTTCTTTAGATAATACAGCATTCAAGGCCCCAGTAATTGATAGTGTAATTGCCTGCTCATTATGAGGAAAAGTTAGAAAGCATGTCCGATATTTTTTTTTTTTTGAGAAACTGAAAACATGACTAACCATAAGTTTCTTTTCCCTTTACTTTTTAATAAGAGCAAGCAAATAGTGGCTTACTATATGCGGATACCCACATCTCATCCATAGAGCAAAACAATAAAAATTTTCACATTTATAGAAAATCTTCAATGAATAGAAAATTTTCAAAAAGAAAATTCAAATTTACCAGCCCTGGTATGAGAAACATTGGTCCTCCGTAGTCCCCTGGCCAATGCCCATCAAGGGATTGTAAGGTTGAGTAGAAATTTATTGCCCTTCTTAATGTATTAGTTGCCATCTCTTCTGTCACATTCTCTGCATCTTTTACTTTGACTGGTGGTAAATTTACAAAACCCGAACTCTCCTTCGAAAACTATATTTAGATAACTACAGTCAAATGTTAAAACCCAGATAATAGGATACTGACATTTGGGTATTCAACTTGAATGTGATTCATTTTCATTTTTTATCAGGAACTTCAATGGCATCATGAAAGCTTTTATATTCTTTTTTATACATAGAAAACAAAGATTATATCTATCATAGAGAAGCTCAATTAGGAGTATACCTGATTACCCCAAGGTAAATTGAAACCAAGCATTACAATATAGCAACTTATGATTGAAAAGCCTAGAAAAACTTCCTAACCATGTCAATCAAAAGGTATTCATCCCTATCTTTTCTACTTCCAACCCCAAAAGCTTCAAAACACAAAGCAGTTTGCGTTTACGAACAGAATATTATCCCACAAGCAACTACATGCAAATCCCAATACAAGACAGCTTAGGTGAAAAAGAAAAATCAGTACTAATTTTTCTGTAATCATTCTGTGTGAACCTATTGCAACCTGCCAAGCTGAAGCCCATAAATACTAGCTAACATTTCAAAGTTCACGTCAAATTCATTAATTTTTAACAATTTTACCTTGTGTTAACAACCATTAGAATAATAATCAAATGAGAATTGAACGTCCATATAAAAGAAATACGCAGCAAACATGCATGGAGATGATCCACCTGAATGCGCATGAGTAGATCTGAACTATGCTTCTTATCAAATCGATTCTTCCAGAAATTTTCACGTGCCTCTTCGATCTCGGCAAGCTCTTCTGCAGATCCAAGCTTCGGATCAAACTCCCAGACTTGCCGTCCTACGTGATTGTTTAAAGATTGGAGCCATGGGCCACCACCCTCTGCTATCTTCAACTTCCACATAATGTTCTCTTAACAATCCAAGACAATAGAAACCAGATCCTGTTCACTTTTGGAAAACAAGCATAGATAAGTAAGTCCAACTGAAGAAAACTAGTAGCGACAACACGGAGAAAAAATTGGAGGCCAGAAAAAGAAGAATCAATTATTGTTTTGCAGTGCCTTCCCCACGGTGCGGGGATAGGAAGCGCACAAAAAAAAAAAAAAAAAAATCAAAGCAATGTTGGCGTTTGGATCCCAAGAAAAAATCGAAGGAAAAAAAAAACAGAGATCTTAAAATACTGAAAAAGTAACCAAAACATAGTAAAAACAAGGTATGGGAGAGTGTTCCGGCTGATTACGTCTAGTTTCGTTCTACTTTCCCGAGAAACTATCGGACTAAAATAATTAGCAAAATCACCATCCATTGATTCGATCTATTAAAAAAAACAACAAAATGAGCATGATTGTCAGTGAGTTCAATTAGATCCAAGTTCAGGAAAACTTAAAGCAAATAAAACTCTGAAATGCAGAGAATCTATCGAACAGGAGCAAGTTCCCGCTCATTTGCGTCCCGTTTTGTGCCATTTTGCCGACGAACAAACCGGAAAGTGAAGAAGGAAATGCGGAATGAAGAAGAAGAATCCAATGCATGAAAACGGAAAATAACGAAATCAACAAAATTCAACTCGATCTGAGAAGAAAGAAGAAAACAATGGAAATGCACCTGATTAGCAGTAACTTCAACTGGATCCAACCTCGAGAAAACGGATTAACATGCAAAAATCATCAGCTACACATGAGCGGCTGCGAATGATTCTCAAAAACTAATAAATTATATACAATAAGATTCTCATTTCCTGGAGAGATGATTTGGAATACTCCCTCCCATGACTATATTTCTTTCCAACTAACTCTCTGTTTTTACCTTTCGATTTCTGATCATTAATAATTTATTTTAATTAATTATAATAATCAAAAATTGTAATTATAATGTATTTATTAAAATTTAAATACAAATTAAAAAAAAAATAGAAATTATGAATTTAAAAATATGTATTATTTATTTATGGGCAGCCACCGCATAAGAAGTTTCCTGAAACCACCTCAAAAGATTTGATCTGACTTCTACTTCTAATGGGAGCAAGCAACGTGTATTTTACTAAACAAAATAACATTCAATTTTTAAAAAATAAATAGTTGTTTTATTAGATAAATTTAGAAAAATTATTCAACGTAGCAAACTTGCGACACGTGTTATTGTTACGACTCGTTATAATTTGCGCGCTTAAGAGTTATAGAACAAATATTGTAAATAAATAAAAAATCAAATAATCGTGCAAAAAGCACTTTAATTTATTATTTGATCGTCAGGCGGGTGAGGGCCGCACGAGAACCGTGCAATCCCATAAATCGATAGTAATATCGCGTTTATGATAAACTGAACAAACCATTCGAGTAAGCGTTTGTTTATCGAATCGACAAAAATACATGTTGTAAACACGAATTGATCTTATCATAGGCATTTTATTTCGACTTTTGTTGAATCAATAATTAAAATAAAAAACGTTAGACGGGAAAATTGATTTTAACCCTAAAATAAAACTTACAAAAATTAGGCACAACTAGCATGGCTTCCTTTTGAAAAAGCAAATTCTTTCAAACATCTAGGTATTCTTTATTTATTGTGAATGGTAAAGTCTAAATCAAATGGCGTTATAGTACAAAGCTTAATTATTCAACATGATTAACATAAACCTAACATTAAGACTGTGAGTGGTAATGCTTTATTTACTTATTTATTCTTTCTTGCCTTTATCTACTATAAATGACGAAGGTTGTGTAATCTAACTCTTCAACTATGTACTTAGATCATTAATTCTGGTGTTTCGGATCATGTCACGTACATGGTAAATAAAAAGTTATCATGATCACGTACATGGTAAATACTTTATACTAAAAGTTATCATGGTCACGTAAGAATAAGAATTGATAGTGCATAAAAGAAAGTAAGAGCTAATGATATTAGTTTGGAAACTAATTCAGACGGTCAATTAACGTTGAAATATGTTAGGCATGTTATAAATATTCGAATGAAATTGATATTTATTTGTAAGTTAGGTGATGCCAATTTTTTTTAATTGTTTCATTAACTGTAAATGGAAACTTACCAAACTTAATTATAGTTAAAGGAATGAAGACAAATATGTTGGGAATAATGTGCCCAACAAGCAAATGTTATGAACATTTTTATTGCTGAAATTAATAAATAAATTTTATGATTTTTATGTTTGCATTATTCGATATGCTTTATAAATTCAAAGAAAAATTCTTGATTATTTATGCAATTTTAAATTTACATATATGCTGATATATGTGGGATTAAATTTAAAAATAAATAATCACAATAGTCCATGACTTATATTTGAAGTAAAGGATCTTCAAATTAATAAAGTCATAAATACAGTTCACTTCGTTGAGAACGTATAGTCAAATCCCGACTATATATGTAGTGACATAAAGTGATTGTATTTTATATGATATGATTATATAGGACTGGACCAGATTAAATTATATTGTTCTTATAATATCCGTTAAATGAAGAACAATTAATTTTATCATAATGATGGTCATATATGTATGATCTTAATTCATTGTATTTAGTAGACTCCTATTTCATTATAATTTATTCTTTGATTTACTCGGTACAGTTTTGTATGAGTTACAATACATAAACCTTGTATTTTGGGAATAAATTAAATGAGTAGCTGGGAATGCTAACATTGATACAATGAAATCCATAACATAAGATTCCCTTGTTTGTTAGTTAAGGGATTGAATAATTAGCGCGCAAATTCATAAATGTTATGAATTAATTATTCAATCAAGAACTAATGGTAGTCAAGGATAAAGATGTAATATGAGAGGTTAACGGATTTTATACCTAGCTCTATTACGAATCTTAATGAAGGATTAATACATATGTAATGACTATATCAATGGACATTACTTTGAGTAAATATACTCTATAGTTCTAAGAGTGCAACTCTAGATATTTAGTGGAATTACTCTAGAGTTAATAATTGTGTTATTTAATATAAAGAGTTTATATTAATTAACAAATATTATTGGAGCTTAGAACTATAGGTCCATCGGTCCCTCTGTTATCTTATATCACTATTTAATTTCCATGTTATAAGAATAAATATATAAATGATTAATAATGATTAATCATTTATAAACACTCAAATGAATATATTATTATTAAAAATATATAAATAGTTTTTATATTTTGAATTCAAAATAAAATATCTCATTAGATGAGATATTTTTAAGGGATTTGAATTAGATTTGAAGAATCTTATCAGATGAGATTTGATCTTCAAATTTAAATTAGTTATTTAACAAACTATCAAATCAAATTTTTTGAAGTTTGAATAAAAGTAGATCTGGAAAATCTGATTAGATTAGATTTGATCTACGATTGACTTATAGTTTGTTTAATATTTAAAAGTAGATCTGAATAATCTCATAAGATGAGATTATCTTGAAAAGTAGTTTTCATAAATATATTCTAAAAACTGTTTTTAGATTATATGATTAATTAATAAATTGATTTATTAAATAAATCAACTGTTAATCAAATTAGATTTGATTAGATATGATTTATTTTTTAAAAAAATTAGTTTTTATTAAAATAAATCTGAAAAATTAATTTTAAAACAGATCTATAAAAATTGTCAAATGTGATTTGACATAAGAAGACAACAACGGTGAACGACAGAGAAACAAATCCCTAGAGAGAAAAGGTGTGACCTTTCCGTATTCGGTTTTAGAAAATCGTTTTCTAAGATCGAAGAGAGACGTCTCATGTGTTGAGAACACGTCTCTCCACAAATATATGAGTGTGTTATTCTTGTAAGAGAGACGCCCACACGTCAGGAGATTTAAGTGTAAAGATCTTCAGAGAAGACTCGACGGTATCAAAGTCTTCGGGAAAAACACCTGATCCTGAGTTAAAGCTGTTAAGATCAGACGGGAGTACCTGAGTAAAAGCGTTGCTCCATAAAGGTATTTTCTATTATTACTTCACAATCTAATTCTAATAATTTTTCTCAATGTAAATTGTTTACATTTTGAAAAATTACATATTTCTCAAAAATAATTTCTTTTAGACTAACGATCCAACTTATGGTTTTTGGTGATTTTAAAATAGTTTTAAAGTCACATGGTAACGCATGTCACTATTATTATGAATAATAGTGAATTCCGCCTTGCGTAGGAACCTCGAAAACCATCAATTGGTATCAGAGCCAGGTTTTATTAGTCTAAAATATTTTTGATGATACAATTTAATGTAAATTGTGATATGTGTTAGAATTAGATTTTATGCATTATATATATTTATGAATATATATTGTGGATGTATGTTTTGCATGGCATGAAATAGTGATCGAAATTATGTCGGTTGTTTGGGTTAGGATTTATTTGATTTACGTATTTTTCTTTACTGTCAAATTTGTAATCCTACGATGGAGATCGAAGACTTCAAGGCCAAGGATGGAGTTTTCGTCAAAGATTTGATCTATTGACGAAAATTGATGATATTGCCCAATCGGATATGAATTCACAAATTTGATTTGTGAATTTTTGAAGCTGATCATTTGGATGAGGCGATTACGAAAAGACGAATATTAGGAATCTTAGTTTTATTTATTTTAATTTTGGTGTTGTAATTTTAGAAATACCCAAAGGTCAACCCGGTCACTATTTCATTTAATTTTATGTTGATATAATTTGTTATATTACCATGCATTCACATGTCATATAGATTATGCATGTTTAAGATTATTTTAAATTTCTCACATGTCATGCATTTAAACATATATTAAATTGCATATTGATTTAATAAAGAGTTTATTAAATAAATTAGTTTTAATTTGATTAAAACTAATATTAATTCATTTTTTTGAATGATGTGAGAATGAAAAATAAAATAATTTTTAATTTGTTAAAAATTTATTTTATTCAAATAATTTGATTATTTGAAATTATTAATTTTATAATATGATTATAAGATTAATAATAAGGTATTGATAAATTAATATGATTAATTTATCGATATTAGGGAATATTTGATATTCCATAATCACTAATTCAAAAGAATGAGTGGGAGCGGGAAGTTAGGCGTAACATCCCATGGTCTCCACTGTTGACACAACACCGTGAGATCTAAGTGGGGCTCCGAGATGACTTTGATTTTCATCCTCCCTACGGAGAGTGTTCACTTAGGTCAATACCAAGGTTGGTCTCCTAGTGATAGGATATATGAAATGTATTTTATAGTTGTCCGACCCTACGGCGGCGACTATAAGTTAAGTTTCATAAATCCAAAACAGTGGGTCACACTCATGAAAATATAACTAAACGTGTTAGTTATATTTTGACCAAAATTTTCGGTAAGTTAATAAATTTCGAAAATATGAGATATTTTGAGTAAATTTATTAATTGATAATATTTCTACCCTAAGGTGATTTATTATGTTATCGAGGCTATAGTAGCATTTACATATTTTGTGATTAGCATGTTCATGCATCATACTAGCATGCCATAACATTTTGAATTTTATAGCATAAAATTGATTATAATTTTATTTATTTATTACAGCATCATGTCTCAATTAATGATAAATTTGCTTGCGATTGAAATGTTAGACGGCGACAATTTTGTTAAGTGGAAAAAGAATTTGAATCTCACTCTTGTGCATGACAACTTGAAATGTGTACTGATGGAGGAATGTCCTCCTACTCCTGTGACTAATACTCAAAGAGTTGAGAATCTCAAGAAAAAGAACAAATCAAACAAGAAAGGCTCAGACCCTCTAAAGCCCAAAGGAAAATGTTTCCATTGTGGAATAGATGGTCATCGAAAGAGAAACTGCAAGCAGTATCTCGAGGAGCTTAAAAAGAAAAGGAGTAAATTTGATTTACTAGTTACTGAATCTTGTTTGGTAGAAAGTGATTTATCACCCTGGATAATTGATTCAGGAGCGACTAATCATGTTTGTTGTTCTTTGCATATGCTAAACTCCTACAGGAGACTAGCTGATGGAGAGTTTACTTTCAGAGTTGGTAACGGAGCGGTTGTTTCAGCTTCAGCAGTGGGAGAAGCCAAAATTTATTTTGAGAACAATAAATATTTGTTTTTAGAAAGCATTTATTTTATTCCAGGGTTTACTAGAAACCTAATTTCTGTTTCTCGAATAATTGAACAATTATATGCTATTTCTTTTGATAATAATGCAGTTATTATTTCTCGAAATGGTTTAAATATTTGTTCAGGCTCAATGGAAAATGGACTTTATATGATAAGGCCCATCATAAATTCATCACTGTTGAATACTGAAATGTTCAAAGTTGAATTGCCTAAATCCAAGAAGCAAAAGATTTCTCATACTGATGATACATATCTTTGGCACCTACGACTTGGTCATATTAATCTTGATAGAATTAACAGACTTGTTAAGGATGGTCCTTTAAAAGATCTAACCGTTGGATCTTTACCTGTTTGTGAATCATGTCTAGAAGGTAAAATGACCAAAAGGTCCTTTATTGGAAAGGGCCAAAGGGCTCAAGAAACACTTGAGCTAATACATTCAGATGTATGTGGCCCAATATCTATACGGGCCAGAGGTGGCTATGAGTACTTTGTGACATCCATAGATGATTACTCAAGATATGGATATACTTACCTGATTCAGCTTAAGTCTGAAACTTTTAGAAAGTTTCAAGATTTTAAAGCTGAAGTTGAGAACAAATTAGGTAAGACAATCAAGTGTCTTCGATCAGATCGAGGTGGTGAGTACCTTGACAGTGAATTCAAGGATTATCTGTTAGAAAATGGGATAGTATCCCAACTAACAGCACCAGGCACACCTCAGCAAAATGGTGTTGCTGAAAGAAGAAATCGAACATTGCTTAATATGGTAAGATCCATGATGAGCTATTCTTCTCTTCCAAAATCGTTTTGGGGGTATGCTTTACAAACAGCAACCCTACATACTTAATGTAGTTCCATCTAAGTCTATACCTAAAACACCCTTTGAGTTGTGGAGTAGTCACAAACCTAGTTTGAGACACTTTCGCATATGGGGTTGTCCAGCACATGTGCTAGTAGGTAAGACCGGGAAGTTGGAACCAAGAACTGAGGTTTGCATGTTTGTTGGATATCCGGTAGGCACAAGAGGAGGTTTGTTTTATAGTCCTCAGGATAATAAGGTATTTGTATCGACAAATGCCACATTTCTTGAACATGACTATATAACAAATTACAAACCTCAAAGTAAGATTGTCTTAGATGAGATTCAATCTGACCAGGTTAGACCTGTTACAACAACAGTTGTTGATCCACAAGTTACAAGAAACACCACTCTTTCTGGTCAACCTATCATTACACTTCGTCGTAGCGATAGGGTAGTACGACTACCATCTCGATATCGACACGTTGGTGAAGCACAAGTTGCTATCACCGATGATGGGAAGGATGATCCATTGACATATAGATGTGCAATGGAAGACTCTGACAAAGATGCATGGCTTGAAGCTATGAAACTTGAAATGGAATCTATGTATTCCAACTCAGTCTGGGATCTTGTAGATTTACCTGAAGGGGTAAAACCCATTGGGTGTAAATGGATCTACAAGAGGAAACTTGGAATAGACGGGAATGTAGAAACATTCAAAGCTAGACTGGTGGCTAAGGGTTATACCCAAAAGGAAGGGATTGACTATGAAGAAACCTTCTCACCAGTAGCAATGCTTAAGTCTATTCGTATTCTGCTTTCCATAGCTGCTCATTATGATTATGAGATATGGCAGATGGACGTCAAGACAGCTTTTTGAATGGCCATCTTGAGGAGTCTATCTACATGGAGCAGCCAGAGGGTTTCATAGTACAAGATGCAAAACAAAAGGTTTGTAAATTGCATAGGTCTATTTATGGACTCAAGCAAGCATCCAGGTCATGGAATATGAGATTTGATGATGCAATCAAATCTTATGGATTTGTGCAGTGTCTTGATGAGTCTTGTGTATACAAACTCTTCAAGGAGAAGCAAGTGGTTTTTCTGATTCTTTATGTCGATGACATTCTACTTATTGGGAATAATGTAGGATTATTATCAGACATAAAAGCTTGGTTGGCTAAGCAATTCCAATGAAAGATTTGGGAGAAGCGAGCTATATTCTTGGGATTCGTCTATTTAGAGATCGCAAGAATAAATTGTTAGCCTTGTCTCAAGCATTGTATATTGACAAGATGCTCGTCAGATATTCAATGCAGAACTCTAAGAAGGGTAATTTACCTTCTCGTCATGGAGTTACTCTTTCTAAGAAGCAGTGTCCTGACACGCCTCAAGAGGAAGAGGATATGAGACGCTATCCATATGCATCAGCAGTTGGTAGCTTGATGTATGCTATGTTATGCACAAGACCTGACATTTGCTATGCAGTAGGGATAGTTAGCCGTTTTCAGTCTAATCCAGGATTGGATCACTGGATAGCAGTCAAGCACATTCTCAAGTATCTTAGGAGAACGAGAAATTATATGCTTGTATATTCTGGTAGGGATTTGATTCCTACAGGATATACGGATTCTGATTTTCAATCTGATATAGATGATCGAAAGTCGATATCTGGATCAGTTTTTACTCTTTGTGGTGGAGCCATTGTTTGGAGAAGTACCAAACAAGGAGGAGTTTCTGACTCGACTATGGAAGCCGAGTACATAGCTGCTTCAGAAGCAGCTAAAGAAGCTGTTTGGCTCCGCAAGTTCTTTAGTGATCTGGAAGTTGTTCCAGATATGAATAAACCACTCACACTTTATTGTGATAATAGTGGTGCTGTGGCGAATTCTAAAGAACCGAGAAGCCACAAAAGATCAAAGCATATAGAAAGAAAATATCATCTGATTAGAGAGATCGTGCAACGTGGAGACGTCGCCGTTTTGAAGATTCCTACCACTGAGAATCTTGCAGATCCCTTCACCAAGACGTTGCCTGCAAAGAGTTTTGATAAACATCTTGAAGGATTAGGGATTAGAGACATGTCTCATTTGCTTTAGGGCAAGTGGGAGATTGTTGGGAATAATGTGCCCAACAAGCAAATGTTATGAACATTTTTATTGCTGAAATTAATAAATAAATTTTATGATTTTTATGTTTGCATTATTCGATATGCTTTATAAATTCAAAGAAAAATCCTTGATTATTTATGCAATTTTAAATTTACATATATGCTGATATATGTGGGATTAAATTTAAAAAGAAATAATCACAATAGTCCATGACTTATATTTGAAGTAAAGGATCTTCAAATTAATAAAGTCATAAATACAGTTCACTTCGTTGAGAACGTATAGTCAAATCCCGACTATATATGTAGTGACATAAAGTGATTGTATTTTATATGATATGATTATATAGGACTGGACCAGATTAAATTATATTGTTCTTATAATATCCGTTAAATGAAGAACAATTAATTTTATCATAATGATGGTCATATATGTATGATCTTAATTCATTGTATTTAGTAGACTCCTATTTCATTATAATTTATTCTTTGATTTACTCGGTACAGTTTTGTATGAGTTACAATACATAAACCTTGTATTTTGGGAATAAATTAAATGAGTAGCTGAGAATGCTAACATTGATACAATGAAATCCATAACATAAGATTCCCTTGTTTGTTAGTTAAGGGATTGAATAATTAGCGCGCAAATTCATAAATGTTATGAATTAATTATTCAATCAAGAACTAATGGTAGTCAAGGATAAAGATGTAATATGAGAGGTTAACGGATTTTATACCTAGCTCTATTACGAATCTTAATGGAGGATTAATACATATGTAATGACTATATCAATGGACATTACTTTGAGTAAATATACTCTATAGTTCTAAGAGTGCAACTCTAGATATTTAGTGGAATTACTCTAGAGTTAATAATTGTGTTATTTAATATAAAGAGTTTATATTAATTAACAAATATTATTGGAGCTTAGAACTATAGGTCCATCGGTCCCTCTGTTATCTTATATCACTATTTAATTTCCATGTTATAAGAATAAATATATAAATGATTAATAATGATTAATCATTTATAAACACTCAAATGAATATATTATTATTAAAAATATATAAATAGTTTTTATATTTTGAATTCAAAATAAAATATCTCATTAGATGAGATATTTTTAAGGGATTTGAATTAGATTTGAAGAATCTTATCAGATGAGATTTGATCTTCAAATTTAAATTAGTTATTTAACAAACTATCAAATCAAATTTTTTGAAGTTTGAATAAAAGTAGATCTGGAAAATCTGATTAGATTAGATTTGATCTACGATTGACTTATAGTTTGTTTAATATTTAAAAGTAGATCTGAATAATCTCATAAGATGAGATTATCTTGAAAAGTAGTTTTCATAAATATATTCTAAAAACTGTTTTTAGATTATATGATTAATTAATAAATTGATTTATTAGATAAATCAACTGTTAATCAAATTAGATTTGATTAGATATGATTTATTTTTTAAAAAAATTATTTTTTATTAAAATAAATCTGAAAAATTAATTTTAAAACAGATCTATAAAAATTGTCAAATGTGATTTGACATAAGAAGACAACAACGGTGAACGACAGAGAAACAAATCCCTAGAGAGAAAAGGTGTGACCTTTCCGTATTCGGTTTTAGAAAATCGTTTTCTAAGATCGAAGAGAGACGTCTCATGTGTTGAGAACACGTCTCTCCACAAATATATGAGTGTGTTATTCTTGTAAGAGAGATGCCCACACGTCAGGAGATTTAAGTGTAAAGATCTTCAGAGAAGACTCGACAGTATCAAAGTCTTCGGGAAAAACACCTGATCCTGAGTTAAAGCTGTTAAGATCAGACAGGAGTACCTGAGCAAAAGCGTTGCTCCATAAAGGTATTTTCTATTATTACTTCACAATCTAATTCTAATAATTTTTCTCAATGTAAATTTTTTACATTTTGAAAAATTACATATTTCTCAAAAATAATTTCTTTTAGACTAACGATCCAACTTATGGTTTTTGGTGATTTTAAAATAGTTTTAAAGTCACATGGTAACGCATGTCACTATTATTATGAATAATAGTGAATTCCGCCTTGCGTAGGAACCTCGAAAACCATCAAAATACTCATTACTACTTGAAGAGCAAAGTTGCGTCAAAAACAAATATTGATATTAAAGAAGTACGTTGATTTCTATCTTAATGTTAGTTGAAAAAACTCAAACCTAATGATAAGTGTGTATTTTACACACTTTATTGTACTCTTTAATACTTGAATTGATGAGTTTTACTCAAGTATATGAAAATTCTGATATATTTGGTGAGTGTGTAAAAAAATTGGAGAATTACAGGTTTCGGTGAAATCATTCCAGAAGAAAAGCAGAGCAATTGTCGATCGATCGGCTATTTTAATTGTTTTAATCTCAACTGTTGATCAATCGGCTATTTTAATTGATGGAGGTGTTTGAATCTTGACCGTTGAAGCTTGTTTTAATCTTAGCCGTCGAAGATGATTGTGAGCTGAGCTTCAAATTAATTGATAAATAGGTTATATGTTAACCTAATTGGGATTCATTCAGAAGAGGGAGGGAGAGCAGCCCTACAGAGAGAGAGACAACTTCAAGGAAGCCCGAGAAATCAGAAAGAAAATTGTGAAAGTGTGGAGGCATCAACGGCGATCAACTGAGTTCTTCTTCCTCTTTCTTTAGTTTCTTTTATTTTTATTTGTCTTCTAAAACTATGATTCTTATTAATTTTAGTTTTATTTTCTTTTTCTCATTCATGAACTAAATTTATTTTTCTAGGGTTACGATGTAACTGAAACTCGACTGTTTAATATTTCTAATTTAGTTTTTATTTTCCCTTTTCCGATATCGTATTGAGTATTCTTGTCTGTTCTTCATGTTTAATTTTGCCTGATCACCAAAGTTAAGATTTTTAGAGTTTTTCAAAAGACGGAAGTTGCGAAATAACTGGGCATTGATGAGTTTACCATGAACTGATTCTAGACTAGAGATAGCTAGAACTTTTATGTAGTTTTATGATTTTTTGCACTTAATGTATTCAATTGATTTGAGTTTGAGACCGGGAGGTGATAACCTGTTAGTTGGATAATATTATTATAGCTTAGGAGAGAATAATAATTAAAATAGAAAAATCACTGTCAACACGTATGATTATGAAATATTAACTAAATTGGGGATATTAAATAGGAAAGTGGATGTGAAATCAAAATCTCTAGATTCTTTCTTAATATTTACCAAATTTTTAATTATTTTCCTACCATTTATTTTAGTTTCCTAATTCGTTTACTTCAATTACTTTAGTTATTTAATTGTTTAATTTAAAATCAAATAAAAATCAAATCTTTTTTAATAAAAATTAAAATGTTTTAGTTCAATTAATTTAAAATTAACTTAATTTAATATTTTAGTAAAACTATTTCTCGTGTGTTCGACTCTTACTTAAAAACTATATTACTTGTGCGACACGTACACTTGCGTATCACGATTTTTCGTAACAAGTTTTTGGTGCCGTTGCCGAGAAATTATTTTTATTAATATTTAATTAAGTTATTGTTGTTTTAATTTGGACTGTTTAATTAATTCGTTGTATTTGCTCTTGCAGGTGCATGCGAAAATTTGGTACCGCCAACCTATTACCTATCGACCCTGAAATTGAACAAACCTGCCGAAGAAATCGTAGGGAAACAAGGCAGACAACGATGGCGAACGAGCAAAACGCAGATTTACAACAGATGATCGAAGTGGCCGAAGTTGAGAGACGGGCATTGCTCGATTATGTCATGCCATCTATGGACGGGGTTCAATCAGCAATTTGAAAACTTGCGATCACGTGCAACAATTTTGAAATAAAGCCGGGGACCATACAAATGATTCAGCAGTATCAATTCTGTGGTCTGCCTAACGAGGATCCAAAAGATTATATTGCAAGCTTCGTTGAGGTCTGTGACACATTTAAATATCATAATGTTTCTGATGACGCTGTTAGACTTAAGTTGTTCCCCTTTACACTAAGAGATCGCGCTAAGAACTAGTTAAATTCCTTACCCCTAGATTCAATTACAATGTGGAATGAATTAGTTCAAAGATTCCTATCTAAATTCTTTCCCTTTGAAAAAATGGCAAAACTCCGCAACGAAATTAACAACTTTAATCAATTCGATGGCGAGACGGTCTACGAAGCATGGGGCCGATTCAAGGAACTTTTACGAAAATGCCCCCAACATGGTCTACCACAATGGATGCAAATACAGACGTTCTTCATCAGCCTATCACCTTCTACACGGACTCTTGTCAACTCTGCAGCCGGTGGATCAATACTTCAAAAGACAGAAGTGGAGGCATTCGACCTGTTAGAGGAGTTATCCCTTACTAATGATCAGTGCCCGGTTGAACGTCAAATTTTGAGGAAGCATTCAAAGACTCCAGAAATGGATGCATTACAAAAACTGACTACACAAATGGCATCCCTCACTAGACACATCCAAGGTAACCAAGCTCCAGTTAATGCAATTCATTCCCCGATCGTAACATGTCAATGGTGCCAAGGACCACATGCTAGCGAGTACTGTCTGCAAGGAAATCAAACAGCCAGCAGTTCATCTGAACAAGCTCAATACGTGGGAAATTATAATAGACTGACTAATCAAAATTCAAGTAACTATTATAATGGCCCACGCAACAATCACCCAAATTTTTCGTGGAAGAACCCGAACAACGCCATTCAGATGCCACAAGTTAATCAACCGACACCTCCATTTCAAGAAAGAAGATCTAATTTGGAGGATCTAATTGCCAAAATGGGTGAGCGCACTAGCAATCTAATCGCCGAATTGGGGGAGCATACAAATAAATTTATGGCTGAAACAAGAACCACCTTGCAAAACCAGTCGGCCCAAATTCGAAGCTTAGAAACGCAAATGGGCCAGATGGCAGCTGCACTAAATGGACGCCCACAAGGTTCATTGCCCAGTTCCACTGAAATCAACCCCAGAGACCAATGCAATGCCATCACACTTAGGAGTGGAAAAGTTATTGAAAATTGCGTCAAAGAAAATAAAAAAGTAGTCGCACATGGCAGAATGCATTCGTCATCATCCGAGTCCACACCAAAGGATCAAGAACTACAGGAAGCTCCACCTCAGATCCCAAAAGAGATCATCCCAAAAGTTCCTTTCCCACAACGCTTGAAAAATGCAAAATTGGATAAGCAATTTGACAAATTCTTGAACGTTTTCAAACAATTACACATTAATATCCTGTTTGCCGAGGCATTGGAACAAATGCCAACCTATGCCAAATTTTTAAAAGAAATTCTATCACATAAAAGAAAAATAGAGGATTGTGGTACAATCGTCCTGTCTGAAGAACAGTGCAATAATTCAACGAAAACTCCCACTAAAGTTGAAGGATCCAGGTAGTTTTACGGTTCCATGTGAGATTGGGAACTGCATTTTTGAGCATGCTTTATGCGATCTGGGAGCAAGCATCAATTTAATGTCATTATCTATTTTTCAAAAGCTGGAGCTAGGTGAAGCAAAACTGTAACGCCCCCGAACCCACCCTGGCTCGAAGCGCTACTTTGCTAACTAATCCCACGCTAAAACCTCCTTAAAAAAATAAAATTAACACCGCAAGATTTAAACTAAATCTCCTAAAACTCTTTTAGGTCATACCTAGTTGCCTAGACTCCTTTAATCCTAACCTTTAAGCACCACGGCGTCCTTCCCGAAAATTTCGGCAAAGTAACGCCTGAAAATGACGCCTCCAAAATGCTAGATACCTGCATACAATCCAATCCCAAACAATCCAGAATAATCTATACAACAAATTCAATTAGTTACGCTTTCCCATCATTTCTACAAACAGACATCTAAAATAAACTATCAAATATAAAGCCCCACATCTCCCGAAGACCATGGTGGAGTCGCCCCGACAACTGCCCGTGTAACACCCGAGATTTTTAAGAGAAAATAAATGATAGGTAATTGTTTAATAAATAATTGTTTTAAGCAATTTAAAAGAGAAGTGAATAGGTTTGGTTAACCTAATTGGTTAATTATTTTAGATTCGGGTATTTCCAGTGAAATTAAGCCGTGGGTTATAATTAAGAATGAGATTTAACGGAATTTACAGAAGAGCAAAACGTATATTAATGTGTTAATAGGAATTAATAGGATTATTATTATTATTATTATTATTATTATTATTAAAAATAATAATAATAACATAAAAACAAACAACAGAATGGCTTAGCCATTCTGTTGCTCGCGACGCCGAGAGAACAGGGGAGAGACGAGGAGTGGCGAGCGTCGATCTCCGACCAAAACCGCCGGCGATTCGGCGCCCTCCGGCCAGACGACGGTGACGAGCAGTCTCCGGCCTGACTCCGCGCACGAACCGACCAGGTAAGCTCGGTTTTCTCCTTTTTCGGTTCGGTTTGAGGCCGTGGGTGGTGAGCTCGATTGAGCTCCGATCTCCGGCCAATTTCGGTCACTTCCGGCGTGGGTTTGCCAACCCTAGGGCCGGCTATTGTTGCTTGGCCGCGGAATGCCCAATTTGGGCAAAAATCAGTGAAACCGATTTAGGGCAATTCGGTTTTGGTGAGTGTAGCTTCGATTTTTGGTTAACTTATGCTAATTGAGGGTATATGTGGTTGATTAGTGAAGAATTGAGTGAGAATTGATGAAAAATCGGAATGGGGGATTTTTCGGGTTAGGGGCAGAATCGGGTTTTGCCCTTTTTGACCTAGTTCCGGTTAATTGTTTTAAAATTCCTTTTGGCAGATTAAAATAGGTTATTAGAGGAGTACGTGGCCGCTGGAATCGTTCGATTCCGATAACCGACGCGAAAGTTATGTACGTTCAAAGTTTCGGGTCGGTTTTACCAAACCCGAATTTGTGGCCCGTTTAGTTTAGTTTTAGTTGGATTAGGCTATAAATAGTAGTTTGAGAGTAAATTGGTGAAAGTAAGCTTGATTTTAATGAAGCTCGAATGTTTGTCATAGGTCGAGCCATATGTGACGTGTGGTGCCAAACCCAGCGAGCTTCGGAAGACAGATAAGTTCTCGTGATTTTTTCTGGCCGATTGGCCTACACCGTACGTCGTGGTCGTCTCGAGGAAATTTGGTGACATGCTTGTTTAATTGCTTTGGATGGGTAGTTAGGTTTAATTACTTTAATAGGTTATGTTTGTTTATCGTCTTGATGGTATATATGTCGGTTGTTTACTTTATGCATTTGACTGCTCATGCATCACGAATTTCTGCATATGATTAAACCAACGAAATGAATCTACGTAATCTGTATCTGGTCACAGCGAGGTGGTTTAGCCTCGGTGACATTCTGTCTGCGACCTAATTAAAAAGTAAAACGAACCAACGAACGAAATGAATCTACGTAATCTGTATCTGGTCACGGCGAGGTGGTTTAGACCTCGGTGATATTCTGTCTGCGACCTAATTAAAAAGTAAAATGAACCCACGAATCTACGTAATCTGGTCACAGTGAGGTGGGTTGGACCTCAGTGACAATCTGTATCTGACGTAATGAATCTGTATCTGAATCTGACTCTGTAATCTGCATGTTTTCTGAATGGCATACGCACGCATGCATCTGCATTTACGTAGCTTACTGAGATTTCATTATCTCATAGGTGTCTGTATGGTGTAGGTGACGTTATAGGTGACGTAGATCCAGGTGAGGATGACGTTCTTCCTTCTGATGTCTGAGGCAGTTGATGGATGATGCTCGCGGCAGTGTGCTGGCGCAATCGATGCTCAACCGACCCGTGGGGACGTATGTATAGATTTTGGGGTTATTGAGATGTTTTGGACTGAGAGTTGTATAGACATTTTAGGATGCTTGGTTCTGGTAGTTGATAGGTTTACTTTTGAGGTTTTAAACGTTTTGGAAACCTGTTTTTATAAACTGTTTTAGTAAAGTTTTCATTGGAATCTGTTTAGTTGATTGATTGATGTTTAGATGGTTTGATTCGGGTTAGTGGATAAAATAGGTTTTGATGTTTTGATAGACTTGTTTTATAAAACGTTTTGTTAAGGTTTTTATCTAAAGTTTAATGGAACTGCTTGGTATTTTCTTTTGAAACAGGAGGGATATGTTTGGTTTTTAAACATAACCACGCAGTTTGTTTTCACGAAAGTATGTTTTAACCACGTTTAATATATGTTTATATCTCAAGTCGTTTTTGAGTGAGATTATGGAGATGTAGGAGTATCTGCGGTTTAAAGTTAAGTTGTATTGGGAAGTGTATGTTTGTGACGTGGATAGAATTTGTGGTATAGATAGAAATGTGTTAGTGAAATGATGAGTTTTGTAATTGCTCTAAACGTTTTATTCAATTGATTTTAAATTGTTTCAAATTGTTTTCCGCATAAACGCTAAGGATAAAAGAAAAATAAAAATTTCGTACGGGAAATTAGGAATAGTATGAGGGACGTTACAATTATGGTATCAGAGCCCCCGGGTTTTAAAATCGGTTCTGTAGACTGCTCGACTGTACAGCCACTACGCGGACATTCTTCATCAACTGTAAGTACGTTCTATTTTATTTCTTTGCTTTTGTTTCTTAGGATTATTTGTTTTGATTTTATAGGAGTTTTATAAGGATGGTTCGAGGAAAGGACCCAAGGGATGACCCATTAGATCGACTTACGGAATTGTTGGACCGTCAGGCCCAGCATATGGACCGACAAGCTCAACTTATAGCTAGGCAATCTCATCAACTCGAGATATTGGCGAACAGAGAGGACTCGAGGATCCAAGGACTAGTTGCTCCCAATAATCAAGGCACGAAGAGGGTGGGCAAGGAAGAAATTAAATCAAATCGACGAAAGCGCGGACGAGGAACTTCTCAGGGACCCCTGTGTCCTAAATGCCAGAAAGAGCACCATAGCAAGTGTAGATTGGGCACAGGTAAGTGCTTTAGATGTGGAGAGGCTGGCCACTATGTCAAGGATTGCCCGAAGCCAGGCAGAGACCAATTGGGCGGGGATCAGGAAAATGTTGCACCGAAGATACTTGCCCTAATTGGAGAAGAGGAAGCTGCCCAACCTTCAGCTGTTTCAGGTATAGTTTTATTTCGACAGTTAATGGAGTGAAAAATATTAGAGTAGAGAGTTAAAAGTTTGGAGATGATAATTGGGTAATAGGTCGAAATAAGCTTAAGAATAGAGAGGGGATGACATAGACTTCGAATATAGGAGGGATAGAGTTGTGCGTTAAGGTTCATGACCTGGCATGATTGTGGGAATTGAACAATTGAGATTCAAATTACCATTGGAGGGATACAACTTAAGAGATATAACGGTTGAATAGACATAAACTGGACTTTAGTTGACGAACCTCCTAAGTATTTAAATGAAGGTAGTAACCAAAAGTCTAGCTCAGGTGAATTGTCGAATAGGAGCATTTGACTTAGTAAATATCAGTGAAGAGAATAAAGATATTGAGGCGGAATAGTGGTTCGACAGAGTGAGTACCAATTAGGAAAGGTAACGAGTAGTTAATTTCAAACTTTTGGTTTAAAAAGGATAAGAGATATGTAGTAAGTCTAAAGTTGATGCAGTTCGAGTTAAACGCCGTAACCTGTGACTTACCTCCAAGATGGAAGTAGGAGCTTTAGTGATTAAAGGACCCGAGAGGTAGATCGTAATGAAGAGTCATTCCCAGATTTTGGGAAAAGAATTGACTTGAGAGTTTAGGTGGTGACCAATTAAGTGGAACTCGAAGTGCGTATGAGTGATCGAATGATAGAGCGTAAAACCGGAGAAGTTTAGAACCTTGTGGATGTAGAAATAGTCATTACTCAATAGGTGGTTAAAAAAAAAAAAAAAGAATATATATATATATATATAATAAATAAATAAATTTTTAGCGCATAAGTAGTAATTGAAGAAGTTTAGGGAACTTGAAGGGGGTGTGTACATATTAGGTTAAGAGGAGGTTACAACTTAATTGGCAGCGTGTTGGGGTGGGAGCCTTAGTTGTATTCGCACATTAGATTGGTTATGAAAAACAATTATGTATCCCGAATAGTGTGTGACTTAGGATACTATTGATGACGGATTTACGAGAGACCTTTACTAAAGAAAGGTGGGAACTGAGTGTCGTATGCTATGACTACGAGTAGGGTAAAGCGGATAAGTTTAGGCGCGAGTTAGGTTACAACCCATGGGTTAGTAAGAGTCTCGAGATAGTAATTAACCCAAAGGATGTTAGAAAACTTAATTAAGCCAAGTTAGGTAAATTAGAGAGCTTGACCTATAAAAGATTAAGTGGAGACTGATTCATGTGAGAATTAAGGATATTAATTTGGCCGCTTTGTTATTTTGGAGACTTAGGAAATTGGCAGGGCTCGTGGTATAAGCCATAACACGTTTGGTTTCATTAAAAGTAAGGAATGCTTCTAAGTTTTTGGAAAAATAGAAGGACAAGATTTGAGAATTTTAGAAGATTAGGATTAAGATTGTAAATTTATTTACAACAAGTTTGCTAACAAGAAAATTGTTAGATAAATCATTGTGAAGAAGCCAAGGAGAATGTTAGAACCTGACTAGAAGGAATGAAAGATAGTATGTTAGTTAGTAATTTTGAGGAAGTCCTTGTGGAATATTAAGAATAAGTGTAGGACATTATTTAAATTAAATAAAGGGTTTAGATTTGGAGTTAAGCCCGAAAGTGAAGTCTTGCGAATCAAGGGATTGGTGAGTTATCAAGTACATTAGGAATAGGATTAAATTAGGAATTTTAAAGGGCCAACCTGTATGTAATGAAGTTGGAGCCAATGATTTGGGAATAGCTAACGTGAATTAGATCGCAACTTAAGGAAAATAAGGACTATGTGGTGTAAGAGAAAATGGACGGTTAGGTAGATCTTTGGGCTTCGAATAGTGTCATAGAGATAAGTGAGAAAATTATTTAGATTAAAGGGGAGGTTGACTTATGAGTCAAGTAATGGAGGTTATGAAATTAGGAGCACCTTGGATGAAAGGGAGAAAGATTTGCACCAAGATTGTGCAAGTGATCCTAGAAGTGAAGTTAGAACAGGAGGAATTAGGGGTGTTCCGACTCGTAAGTTACGTCGATTCGCTAGTATACTCTTTAAGGTGTTGGGTGAATAGTTTAACTAATTTGTCAATGATTGATGAAAACTTAGGCACAAGTTGGACAAACGAGCGTTATAGACGTAATTATAAAGACTTAGAGAATACTTTGAAAGAGAAGGGGGTAAATTTAAGTATTCAGAGTCCCGAGTACTAGGATTGTGTTAGAGTGACTAAAGGAACGTCATGTTTGCCTGATGTTCATAGGTGTATGAGTGCGAATGATGGATTAAAAATTTGACGGTAAGGTATAGGAGGACTTGGAAGTGGAAGAATTTGGATAAGAAGGCTATGTATTAGGTCCTTCGTATTAAGTAAGAGAAGAAACTTCGAGGAAATATAATGACTATAGATGCGTTAGATTGATGTGGTATGAGAAAAGTAGGGAAACGATTGAATTTAATTCGAGGAAAACTAGAGTGGAGGTTGAGTTGGGAGAGAATTGAGAGATTAAGTGATGATAGATTAGGTTGAAAGCAATGGACGTATGAGTGATTAAGTTACAAATGCATAGTTAGGAGAATCACAACTTTGAAAATCTAGGAATCGTCATTACATGATAGGTGATTAAGGCTATAATGTAATCAAGATTTAGTATTGCAACAGTAATTACAGTGGTAGCATTGGAGTGAGAAATAAGAGGATTGACTGAGCAACAATTTTGAGGACAAAATTTCATTTAAGGAGGGAAGGATGTAACACCCGAGATTTTTAAGAGAAAATAAATGATAGGTAATTGTTTAATAAATAATTGTTTTAAGCAATTTAAAAGAGAAGCGAATAGGTTTGGTTAACCTAATTGGTTAATTAATTTAGATTCGGGTATTTTCAGTGAAATTAAGCCGTGGGTTATAATTAAGAATTAGATTTAACGAAATTTACAGAAGAACAAAACGTATATTAATGTGTTAATAGAAATTAATAGGATTATTATTATTATTATTATTATTATTATTATTATTAAAAATAATAATAATAACGTAAAAACAAACAACAGAATGGCTTAGCCATTCTGTTGCTCGCGACACCGAGAGAACAGGGGAGAGACGAGGAGTGGCGAGCGTCGATCTCCGACCAAAACCGCCAGCGATTCGGCGCCCTCCGGCCAGACGACGGCGACGAGCAGTCTCCGGCCTGACTCCGCGCACGAACCGACCAGGTAAGCTCGGTTTTCTCCTTTTTCGGTTCGGTTTGAGGCCGTGGGTGGTGAGCTCGATTGAGCTCCGATCTCCGGCCAATTTCGGTCACTTCCGGCGTGGGTTTGCCAACCCTAGGGCCTGCTATTGTTGCTTGGCCGCGGAATGCCCAATTTGGGCGAAAATCAGTGAAACCGATTTAGGGCAATTCGGTTTTGGTGAGTGTAGCTTCGATTTTTGGTTAAATTATGCTAATTGAGGGTATATGTGGTTGATTAGTGAAGAATTGAGTGAGAATTGATGAAAAATCGGAATGGGGGATTTTTCGGGTTAGGGGCAGAATCAGGTTTTGCCCTTTTTGACCTAGTTCCGGTTAATTGTTTTAAAATTCCTTTTGGCAGATTAAAATAGGTTATTAGAGGAGTACGTGGCCACTGGAATCGTTCGATTCCGATAACCGACGCGAAAGTTATGTACGTTCGAAGTTTCGGGTCGGTTTTACCAAACCCGAATTTGTGGCCCGTTTAGTTTAGTTTTAGTTGGATTAGGCTATAAATAGTAGTTTGAGAGTAAATTGGTGAAAGTAAGCTTGATTTTAATGAAGCTCGAATGTTTGTCATAGGTCGAGCCATATGTGACGTGTGGTGCCAAATCCAGCGAGCTTCGGAAGACAGGTAAGTTCTCGTGATTTTTTCTGGCCGATTGGCCTACACCGTACGTCGTGGTCGTCTCGAGGAAATTTGGTGACATGCTTGTTTAATTGCTTTGGATGGGTAGTTAGGTTTAATTACTTTAATAGGTTATGTTTGTTTATCGTCTTGATGGTATATATGTCGGTTGTTTACTTTATGCATTTGACTGCTCATGCATCACGAATTTTTGCATATGATTAAACCAACGAAATGAATCTACGTAATCTGTATCTGGTCACGGCGAGGTGGTTTAGCCTCGGTGACATTCTGTCTGCGACCTAATTAAAAAGTAAAACGAACCAACGAACGAAATGAATCTACGTAATCTGTATCTGGTCACGGCGAGGTGGTTTAGACCTCGGTGACATTCTGTCTGCGACCTAATTAAAAAGTAAAATGAACCCACGAATCTACGTAATCTGGTCACAGTGAGGTGGGTTGGACCTCAGTGACAATCTGTATCTGACGTAATGAATCTGTATCTGAATCTGACTCTGTAATCTGCATGTTTTCTGAATGGCATACGCACGCATGCATCTGCATTTACGTAGCTTACTGAGATTTCATTATCTCATAGGTGTCTGTATGGTGTAGGTGACGTTATAGGTGACGTAGATCCAGGTGAGGATGACGTTCTTCCTTCTGATGTCTGAGGCAGTTGATGGATGATGCTCGCGGCAGTGTGCTGGCGCAGTCGATGCTCAACCGACCCGTGGGGACGTATGTATAGATTTTGGGGTTATTGAGATGTTTTGGACTGAGAGTTGTATAGACATTTTAGGATGCTTGGTTCTGATAGTTGATAGGTTTACTTTTGAGGTTTTAAACGTTTTGGAAACCTGTTTTTATAAACTGTTTTAGTAAAGTTTTCATTGGAATCTGTTTAGTTGATTGATTGATGTTTAGATGGTTTGATTCGGGTTAGTGGATAAAATAGGTTTTGATGTTTTGATAGACTTGTTTTATAAAACGTTTTGTTAAGGTTTTTATCTAAAGTTTAATGGAACTGCTTGGTATTTTCTTTTGAAACAGGAGGGATATGTTTGGTTTTTAAACATAACCACGCAGTTTGTTTTCACGAAAGTATGTTTTAACCACGTTTAATATATGTTTATATCTCAAGTCGTTTTTGAGTGAGATTATGGAGATGTAGGAGTATCTGCGGTTTAAAGTTAAGTTGTATTGGGAAGTGTATGTTTGTGACGTGGATAGAATTTGTGGTATAGATAGAAATGTGTTAGTGAAATGATGAGTTTTGTAATTGCTCTAAACGTTTTATTCAATTGATTTTAAATTGTTTCAAATTGTTTTCCGCATAAACGCTAAGGATAAAAGAAAAATAAAAATTTCGTACGGGAAATTAGGAATAGTATGAGGGACGTTACAGCCCGCACCGGCACGTCCCGTGCATCTCCGACTGCTCCCAAGTCTTGGCTGACTCACATAGCTCACCTGTACACCTGTCGCTACCTACACCACAGAACACACACACACACGTAAGCTTACGCTTAGCAAGTAGGGATTAACAAATACGACTAGATAAAATGCAAGCTACACACAACGCTGAACAAAACAACCAAACAACACAACGACACGAAACAAAACACAGATTTGCCCGCATCAACGATGCCTTATTCCTTAATACAGTACGACAACGCAACACAACACCACAACACCACAATGTAACTCACTCAACAGGACAACGCAACCCAATACGAACCAAAACTGTCTGCCTCAAAAGATGCCTTACTCTTTAACCAACTGCCATACCAAACAATGTAACTCAACAACCCAACTCAACACATATAGTTTCTACTATTTGCTCATGCACGTTATCGACGAGACGTTAAACCCTCTAGTGCTCATGTACTTTAACATCGAGGCATTTAACTCTCTAGTGCCACTTGCACTTTAACATCGAGACGTTAAATCCTCTTGTGCGTCATGCACTTTAACATCGAGGCATTTAACTCTCTAGTGCCACTTGCACTTTAACATCGAGACGTTAAATCCTCTGGTGCGTCATGCACTTTAACATCGAGGCATTTAACTCTCTAGTGCCACTTGCACTTTAACATCGAGACGTTAAATCCTCTGGTGCGTCATGCACTTTAACATCGAGGCATTTAACTCTCTAGTGCTTTTCTCACACATTTCATGCTACTCACACAACTCTTGCACACCGAACAACAACACAACTATCAATGCAACCATCACAACAATGCCACGCAACAACTTAGCACAACACGAAGCAAAGTAATAACAAATAAACCCAAGCAAGCCACAATCTCCTATCTATAAGCAGCCAAATCAAAACAAAGCAACAACATGAAATGCCTAACCAACAAATGAGGCAACCAAACAACCAACAACCAACAACCAACAATAACAACCAACACACAACATCTCTAACTATAATGCAAGTCAACCAATGCACAACATCCAATAAACACAACAACCAAACAAAACCAAGCAAGCAAACAATCTACTACAAGCAACCAAATCAGAATAAAGCAACTAAACCAGGAAAGAATCTCCTACCGTTCGGTGGTGTAGGCCCGAAGGCAAAACATTCCACTACTTACCTGGTTGCTCCATTGCACACTTCGTCCAATAATTCCATCACTCGATCACCTAAAGTAACAAAACTTAATTTAGTAAACTCTAAAGAACTTCTTAAACCTCAATTAACTAAAACTATAACACAATTCAACCTAAACACTCAAAACACGGTTTTTATGCCAATTTTACCGTCCAACTTCAAACTCCATTAAAACCAAGCCTACATTCACCAATTACTCTCAAACTACTATTTCTAGCTTACTCCAATTAAAATCTAACTAAATGGGCCACTAATTTGGGTTCGATAAAAATCGACCCAAAACTTCAAACGCGGGTAACTTTTGCGTCGGTTGTCGGAATCGAACGATTCCAGCGGCCACGTACTCCTCTAATAACCTATTTTAATTTGCCAAAAGGAATTTTAAAACGAATAACCGTAGCTAGGTCAAATATCCAAAAACCCGAACTGCCCTTCACCCGGAAATTTCCCCCAACTCAATTTTTCATCAATTTTCATCCATTTCCTCACCAATCAATCACCCTCATACCCAATTAGCATAATCTAACAAAACCCTACTGTTTTAAACCAGAAAATCGAAGCCCCCAATTTGGAGCCCCTCTGTTTTTTGCCCTATCCGAGCTCCTTGATGCTCGGCACTCTTTGCCGGCATTATGCTCGGCAAGATGACGCCGAGAACAGCCAGAAACGGCCGGCGATCAGAGCTCTAGCAGCTTGGCGATCCACGGCCTCGAACAGAGAAGAAACAGGGGAAAATCGAGCTTACCTGTCGGATTTGCGCACGGAGACGGGCCAGAGTCTACTCGTCGCAGTCGCCTGGCCGGAGAACGCCGGAAAACACCGGTGATCGCTGCGCTCCGTCGATCGTCACCCTAGCCCTCCCCTGTTCGCGCTCGGCCACGAAGAACACTGAATGGCGTCGATCGCCATTCAGTTGTTTTAATAAAAAAAAACAAATAATAATAATAATAATTAAAACATTAATAATTTCTCTTAAAACATTAATAAAATAACATTTACCATTTTGCCCTCTCGTTTTTCCGACCATTTCGACTTTCGTTAAAATCTCGTTCTTAAATTATAACTCACGGCTTAATTTCACTCGGACCCGAATTTAAATTAGAAACCTCACTTTTCTTTTAAACTAATTAAAATAACATATTTATTAAATAATTACCTTATCATTTTATTTTCTCTCAAATTTTTCCTTCTTAAAAAAAATCTCGGGTGTTACAAAAACCAACACGAGTGATTTTACAAATGGCTAATAGATCAATAAAGCACCCGAGGGGAATCATAGAAGACGTGCTTGTTAAGGTCGATAAGTTCATATTTCCAGCAGATTTTGTAGTCCCAGATATGGTTGAAGACCGAGATATCCCAATAATCTTAGGACGACCATTTTTAGCAACTGGGGGAGCGTTGATTGACGTGCAAAGGGGTGAATTGAAAGGGGTGAATTGAAATTACGTGTACAAAATGAGGAGGACACATTTAATGTGTTCCGCTCGATGAAGTATCTGCAGGCTAGTGATGACGTGTTTCGGATAGACACGATGGATTCCACATTAGCGGATATGCCATTTCAGTTAAGTGACTCACTTGAAACAAGTGAATTCAATCAAGATATTTCCCTGGACGAAAACGTGGGAGCTACAAGCTATGAATTATTGATGAACGCTTTTGAACCCGAAAAGAAGAAGTATTTTGAAAGTTTGGGAGAGCCACCTATTAGGGTCCCCCCATCCATTGAAAGTCCACCCACTCTAGAGCTAAAACATCTTCCGTCTCACTTGCGTTATGCATATATAGGATAAAATGAGACGCTTCCAATTATTATCTCAGCGGACTTATCTCAGATCGAAGAAGAAAAGCTATTACGAGTACTTCAAAAATATAAAGTCGCTATTGGATGGACTCTATTGGATATTAGAGGCATTAGCTCCTCATTCTGTGTACATCGAATCTTAATGGAAGACGATCATCGCCCATCAGTTGAACACCAAAGGCGTCTAAATCCAGCAATGAAAGAGGTTGTGCGTAAAGAGATTTTGAAATGGTTGGATGCGGGCGTTATTTACCCGATTTCAGATAGCCCGTGGGTGAGCCCGGTGCAATGTGTGCCGAAGAAAAGTGAATTGACAGTAATAAAAAATGACAATAATGAGCTCATCCCATCTCGCACAGTCACCGGATGGAGGATATGCATGGATTATCGAAAGTTGAATAAGGCCACACGTAAAGATCACTTTCCGTTGCCATTTATTGATTAGATGCTAGATAGACTTTCTGGTCACGATTACTACTGCTTTCTAGATGGATACTCGGGATACAATCAGATTGTTATAGCACCGGAAGATCAAGAAAAGACTACCTTCACATGCCCGTACGGTACATTTGCTTTTTGACGGATGCCATTCGGATTATGCAACGCACCTGCGACATTTCAGCGCTACATGATGACAATTTTTTCTGACATGGTAGAACAATACATTGAGGTGTTTATGGATGACTTCTCAGTTTTTGGAGCATCATTTGACATATGTTTGGAAAATTTGTCTAAAGTGATGGCTCGATGTGTGGAGACCAACCTAGTACTTAATTGGGAGAAATGTCATTTTATGGTTAAAGAGGGAATCGTTTTAGGCCACCAGAATTCATCACAAGGCATTGAGGTGGACCGAGCTAAGATAGTGGCGATCGAGAAATTACCACCGCCCGTATCAGTTAAGGGAGTGCGTAGCTTTCTTGGACACACTGGTTTTTACCGGCGCTTCATCAAGGACTTCTCCAAGATTACTAAACTCTTGTGCAATCTACTAGAAAAAGATGTGCCATTCAAGTTTACAGTAGAATGTCTTGAAGCATTTAATGTTCTTAAAGAAAAACTTGTGACAGCTCCGATTATCACTGCACCCGATTGGGACTTGCCATTTGAAATTATGATGGATGCGAGTGATTTCGCTGTTGGAGTAGTTTTGGGCCAAAGGAAAGATAAAAGTTTCCGAACAATTTACTACGCCAGTCGGACCCTTAATGATGCTCAATTAAATTATGCTACCATAGAGAAAGAGTTATTGGCCGTCGTCTTCGCCTTTGATAAGTTCAGACCATACGTGATTGGAAATAAAGTCATAGTATTCACCGACCACTCAGTATTCAAATATCTCATGGAGAAAAAGGATGCTAAACCTCGGTTAATTAGGTTGGTGCTACTATTACAAGAATTTGACCTGGAAATAAGAGATAAAAAGGGAACCGAAAATATAGTAGCTGACCACCTCTCTCGTTTAGAAACTCAAGAGCATGTGACCGATCAAAACCAGCAAATAAATGAAGATTTCCCAGACGAGACGCTCCTTGCTGTGTTGAAGCTACCATGGTACGCAGATTACGTGAATTACCTGGTCGGGATAACTATACCACCTGACTTGAAATCTCATCAACGAAAGAAATTCTTCTCCGACATTCGACGCTACTACTGGGAAGAACATATCCTTTATAAGCATTGTTCTGACCAAATGATACGACGTTGTATACCAGAAGATGAGATGGAATCAGTCTTGAGGCACTGCCACACTCTGGAATGTGGCGGGCACTTTCGAGGCGTTCGGACTGCAGCAAAAGTATTACAATGCGGTTTTTATTGGCCATCATTATTTAGAGATGCTCACACATTCATGCATGCTTACGATAGATGCCAACGCACGGGGAATATTTCTCGATGCAATGAAATGCCCTTGACGAACATACTGAAGTAGAGCTTTTTGACGTATGGGGAATTGATTTTATGGGTCCTTTTCCCGCATCTTTCACTAACAAATATATTCTGTTAGCCGTTGACTACGTATCCAAGTGGGTGGAGGCTATTGCGACACCAACCAATGACGGAAAAGTGGTGCTAAATTCTTTACATAAAAATATTTTTGCTCTCTTTGGCACTCCTAGAGCCATTATCAGTGATGAGGGGACACACTTCTGCAATAAACAATTTGAGCCTTATTATTGAAATACGGAGTAAAGCATCGAAAGGCTCTTGGCTATCACCCTCAGTCTAATGGGCAAGCTGAAGTTTCAAATAGAGAGATCAAACAAATTCTGGAAAAGACAGTCAGCTCGTCACGTAAAGATTGGTCACGAAAATTGGATGACGCTTTATGGGCTTATCGGACAGCATTTAAAACTCCATTAGGAATGAGCCCATATCGATTAGTTTTTGGGAAAGCATGTCACCTCCCAGTTGAGTTGGAACATCGGGCATTATGGGCTATCAAGAATTTAAATATGGAATTGCAAGCAGCTGGAAAAGCTAGACTCCTACAGATCAATGAGCTTGATGAATTACGACGCGAAGCCTACGAAAATGCTCGGATATATAAGGAGAAAACTAAAATGTGGCATGACAAACATATTTTGAAGAAGGACTTAGTCCTGGGGCAGCAAGTTTTGTTATTTAATTCACGATTGAAGCTTTTTCCGGGAAAATTAAAGTCAAGATGGTCGGGACCATTTACAGTTAATCAAGTATTTTCGCACGGAGCCGTTGAATTACGCCGAGTAGATAACGGCACATTTAAGGTTAATGGGCAAAGAGTAAAACCGTATTTTGGTGGAGTGATCGAGAGTGATGTTCAAGTCACTCATTTGGAGCCCGACACGTAAAGACCATCGAGCGTCAAGCCGTTGATGTTACCTACGGCACTTTCTGGGAAATTTCCCGTCTATTTTATTAATTGTCGTTAGTAGGTTAGCTATTTATTTTTAAGTTTAGATTAGGATTTTTCTTCTTGACAATTACGTAAATTACTTAAATGATTAACATTAAAAAAATGAAATAAAATAAAATAAAATAAATAAAATATAAAAATATATGTTGTCTAAATGTATTTAAATCAATATAGGATTATGGTTAGTTCCCTAATATTAATTTTAGTTAAGTAGTTTTCGTTAGTTTTAGTTATTTTAACCATAAAAAAAAAAAACAAAAATGGAAGGTAAATTTTTTAAATAAAAACAAAGGGGGAAAGCTTCAGTTTGCTGACGAAGAAACCCGAAGCTCGCCCCTGCACTGCCGACGACCAACACCGCCTCCTCTCCGACGAAGTTCTTGACCACCTCGCGCTGTCGTCGCAAAGCAGTCGTCGTTGCCCGAGCTCTCCGCTGTGACCTCCAGCTGCTCTAGCCGCCACACAAGCTCGCTCTCCTGTTCTGCAATCCGCCTGCGAAACATTCCGAAAATTTTCATGTTCTAAGCAATCGCGGTACGCCTCTCTTCCCTCTTTTGAAATCGATTCACGGTATCGCACAATACCTATGAATGTCATAGTTCCGTTGATTCGATTATGCTGTTTGAGTTTTGGAAATTGGGAGTGTAAAACAAATTAGACAAAAGTGTCGGGTGCACATTACATTCTGGCATGTTCTTCTGTTTCGCGGCAGCTCTCACACTTTATAGAATTAATCTAATGATTGCTTATGCATGTTTTCGTGTCCTTGCTGGACTGGTAATATAACTTATTCTAATATCTACTGTCTTGGGCTGTTAAAAAATTTAGACTAGAGACTTGTGTTCAATTTTCAATTTCTACACGCCCATTGCTTGATAAATCGCCTGAATGAAAAATTTGTTAACTGGTCCTGCACATTGCTTTAAATTCTTAGTTTAATGCTAGGTCTAGCTTATAAAGTTTTCTCACAAGTCACTTATGGGGTTATAGAGGTTGTAAACAGGGGTGTCAAACTTAAGATTAGTGGGAAATTGAGGTTATTTGCGAAAGTGAAATTAAACTTGTGTTATTCATGCTTCGTTACTAAATTACTGTTTGCATGCTGCACTTGTATTACTGACGTGTTCACTTCTCTTGGTGTTGTCTAGTTTGTCTTCATGCAGGTTTTAGGCAACATATTTATCTTTCATGGCACCAAAAAGACAGCAGACTGCCTCTACCTCGTCAGTTTCAAGCCCATTACACCATTCCTTCTTCAATGCTTTGGCTGAGAGTTATTTTCAGGAATTCATGCTTGAAAATAAACCAATCGTCTGTGAAATTCAATTTCAGCCACGTGCCAGTGACAGCAATATCCTGGAAATCCTGGAGCAGCGAAACTGGGGGACGTTAGCGGTATTAGAAGGCGATGCAAATGTTAGCGTGGTTAGAGAATTTTATGCAAACTTGAGAGCCTATGGCAATGTTGGCCCCATCATGGTACGCGGCAGGATTGTGAATTTTTCTGAAAAGGTAATCAACACCGCGCTAGGACTCGAGGCCCCTACTTTTGATGAGTATGATGATATGATTAGGGAGGGGCCTGATTATGAGACGATTCTTGGCGATATGGCCCATAGCAGAATAGTCTGGACATATTTTAAAGAGTGGTGCAGGTTTATCCGAAAGAACTTGATACCAACCTCACAGAAGGCTGAGTTCACCAAAGATAGGGCGGTCCTTTTTTTTTTGCATCCTGACATAACATTCAATCAATATCGGGCGTATTATTCACAGGAACATCACCTCATATTGCAGAAAAACCCAGTTATCAGCACACATCCACCCTGTGTTGATTACACGATTATGTGCAGCTGCAGGGGTAGATATGAGTTCCCCAGATGAGATATGGATCCAGCCAGCTGTATATGGTAGGGCTCAGCCAAATGGACTTGCTTTTATCGATCATGACACTCAGGTGGAGTTTCCACCACGATCAGAGCCTTTACCTCGTCTTAGGCAAACAAGTGCATCTGACGCATTTTTCCAGAGACAGCAGGAGCGTGTTGACGCTTGGTTGCAGAGTACATTTATAGGTTTCTCATTTGTCCCACCTACACCAGGTACTGCCGCATCATCCTCGAGGCCACCGTGTGCATACGCTAACGAGGTGTTGGGGTGCATGATGGAGAATATATCGAGCCAGCAGGAAAGAATGATGGAGATTATCACCAGAATAGAGCAAAAGATGGATCAACAAAATCACTCGTGGGAGGACGATGATGAGGAACAATCCGAGTCTTTTTGAGGTACTTTTATTTTACCCTACTCATTTAAACTGATTTAACATTGGGGACAATGTCTATATTACGTTTGGGGGGGGGGTTTTTATTTGGATATTATTATTATTATTATTATTATTTTTTAGTTTTTAATTAAATTTATAAACATGTTTAGATTAGTAAGTCTGCTTAATATTTTGAATTCTATGGTATGATTATTTATTTCATTTGTTTAAAGTGTCGATGACTGCACCTTTGATCAATGCCTGTTTCAACTTCTGAATATGTAACGCCCCCGAACCCGCCCCGGCTCGGTGCGCTACATTACTAACTAACCCCGCGTTTAAAACGGTGTTTAAAATAATTTTCATAAAATATTGGACTCGATTTTTTGGGTTTTCCGAACCCTTGAAAGTTGTTGGAAAACGTGCCAAAATATGTTTAAAATACGTCGGAAAATGTCGGGCTAAAATAATTTGGAAATAGGAAAAATTTTAAAAAATTTGTTTTTTTTTTCAAGTACTGGTGGCGATCGATCGCCACCCTCTCGGGTGCTACAGTGCCCGAGAGGGCGCGATCGGCGAACGATCACCGCTGGGCGCGCGATCGATCGCCTGCTGCGCGCCCTGCTGCGCACCCAGCGCGCCCCAACGCCCCCACCCACGACCAACTCCTCTTTTCCTCCTCTTTTTCCCAAGCCAAACACCTCCAAATCACTTGAAAATTTACCCACACATTTCTGACACCCTCAACTCTACGTCCCGTAAAAATCTTTAAAAACCGACTTAAACTGAATAACGAACAAAATAGAGAATGTAAACCCGACGTTATAGATTTTTAACAAAAATCGACAATATAACGACTAAAGTTCTTTAAATCTGAAAACTTGAAAAACAAACATTTAAAACCACGATTTACCCCAAAATCACCCCAGTATCAATCCACAAGTATTTACACAAAACAAATCTCACAAAATCAACCACAAAATATCAATCCCAACTACAAACCACAACCTCCAAAATACCTAATCCACACAACCAGAAATCTAAGCTAAACTATCGAAATACAAATCCCACATACATCCCGAAGACCATAGTCGAGACGCCCCGACAACTGCCCGCACCGGCACGCCCTGTGCATCTCCGATTGCTCCCAAGCTCTGGCTCACTCACTTAGCTCACCTGAACCCGCGTCGTCACCTACACCATAGAACACGCACACACACGTAAGCTTACGCTTAGTAAGTAGGGGATTTATGAATGCAAAACACACAATGCTTAACATCCTAACATATGCAGTTTCTAACACTCAGTTTTGCCTGCATCGCTCTCGATGCCTTAAAGATTGCCTGCAACGTTAGATGCCTTATTGCCTGCACCGAAAGGTGCCTTAGTTGCCTGCTCTAAAAGGTGCCTTATTGCCTGCACCGAAAGGTGCATTATTGCCTGCACCAACAGGTGCCTTAGTGCCTGCACCGAAAGGTGCCTTATTGCCTGCACCGAAAGGTGCCTTAGTTGCCTGCACTGAAAGGTGCCTTACTCTTTAACCCCTATCATACACCCTCACAACGACAAACACACAACGACAAACAATGCAGCTATACGTATCTAGCGTGCTATCATGATGCATGTTTCAATGATATGCAACACCACACCACCACACAACAACTCAACACAACCCGAAGCAAAACAAATAAATCAACGCAACACGAAGCAAAGCAATAACAAATAAATCCTACCGTTCTATGGTGTAGGCCCGAAGGCGAAAAAATAGCACCCACTACTTACCTGACTGCTCGACTTTACGTTGCTCACTTCTATCGGTCAATTCACTCGTCCGATAACCTAACAAGTATAAAAAATAACTTAGCAAATCACTCATAAAATTCTAAAGGATTCTAAAACCAAAACTAACCAACAATTCCACCTAAAACCACAAAACCCGATTTGTACCCAAATTTACAACGTCCAACTTCGAACGGCCATAACTCCCTCGTTTTTCAACAGATTTTGACGTGCTACCCCAATCTGCGAACCTCTACACGTCTACTATCCATTGAAATACTTAAATTAACCCAACAAACATATTAGCCAATCCGAAAACCCCTCAACAGAATCGGCCCCCCAAGTGTTCCAACCCGATTTTTGTGTAACACTCCTCCAATCTTCAATCTAACCACTCAATTAACCTAAACTAACATATTTAAGGATTAAATGACCAAAAGAGGAAGAAAACCCTCAAGGAGAACCAAATTTTCGGACTCACCAATTTAGGGTTTTCAAACCCTCACTAAATCCACTCTAAACACCCCAAAAACACTCAAAATCTTCAACTAATTGCATACAAACCAAAACCCATGCATTATTACCTTGAAAACTCTTGAGAACTTGAAGCAAAAGAGAGGAGGAGAGGCGGCTATGGAGGAGAGGAGAAAGGGCCGAAGAAGATGATGAAGATAATGAAAAAAAAACCCAATTTTAAACCACACTTTCTTCCTCTTTTAATTTCCCTCTTCAAAATTCTTTAAAATTAAAATCCAACCCCCCCCCCCCCCCCCCCACTCTTTCACTTTTAAATCCAACGTGAAAGCCACATTAATTTCACCACTTTCTATACCTTTTCATTTCCAAAATTACTTGAAATTTGATTGGTTACTTAACTTTGACTTTTTCAACTCATTTGGTTTGAATTATCAACCCTCTTTTTTCCTTCATCTTTCATCCAACGTGAATAGCATTAATTGATCTCCTAACTTTTCAAATTGTAAACCATTTTCATGGCTAGCACCCTATTGGTTTATGAGTTTTTGACTTTTCAAAAGTTTGAATTTTCAAACCTAATCCTTTTGTCTTGTCTATTTCATTTCTTCTCTTTGCCTTATTCCTAATTCCCATCTCACGTAACGATAAACTATCCTAATCCAGGGCATACGTGCATTACAGAAAATTCCTGGGTGTTACAGAATAGATTCTGAGATAGTATGATCTGTGATAGTAGCATTGATTGGAGCTTAGGAAGTTAGACTCGTTTGTGTGGAAATGTTCATTCTTGTTTAAATTTCGCTGATAATGATATAAATTGTTGTCTTGAGATCGAGAGCCTAAACACAGTAAGGGAGTGCTTGAATGTAAACACTGAAAGGGAGTGAGCTCCATTTAAATTTAGTGAGTGATTAATGAGTATTAAATTGTTCTTGGTTTTGCCCTGCATTCATGAATACAAATTGTGATTTTTGCAGAATTAAGAGAATAAATTAGGCCATTTTTGAATCGTTTGAGCTTTTATTGACATACCTCATTTGTGTAATTTAAATGGCACTCTTAGTCTCCTATTTGAACCTTTATTTACCACTATTTTGTCAACCCTAACTTAACTTACCCTGAAATTATTTTGACTATTCTGTTTATTGAGCACAGAGTTGTGGGTACATATTATGGGGACAGTTGGAGAAAGTAGTGGTGAGAATCAGAGCTAATTCTTTTGTCAATTGTCTAAGTTATTAGTATTTTGGGATTTTATTTATTCTTCTTTTATGTTTTTCAGTGATTAAAGTTGTGAAAAAAAAAAGAAAAAAAATTCAAAGTTATTGGAAAGTTGAATTGTTCAGTAGTAGAACAATCTCTTATATGCTATTTAATTTGTTATTATTGTTATTATTTGTATTTTATGTTTGTTAGTAAAGACATTGACAAAGGAGTTGGTTTTGAAAAATAGAGAGTGAGACAAGTTTGGGGGATTATTGAGTTAACTGATTAGAAAAGAGTTCAAGTGAGTGTGAGGAGTGAGGGTGGCATAAGGATGGATTGTGCTCTAGAGTTTCGCTTGAATCCAAAAATTTCCTACCTTATAAACCCGGCCTTACATTATAAACTTAATTAAAGAACTATCGACTTTTATTCTGTTTACTCATATTTGTTATTAGTGAATAATAGGCAAGACTGATGAACAATAAGAGTGGATGGAGTGACCCTGAGAGGTATTTTTGATTTCCCTTATCATAAGACACAATTATAGATCTATCAGTTAAACGAGAATGAGTTTGAGCATGTACACACACAAGAATTTCTGATTAAGTTTCTCTCAATGTGATATCATGAGTTGTATTATTGAAAGTATTTATTTAGATGGTTTATTTGTATGCAAATATCAAGCTGAGACGAAATACTACGAACTATGATTTAGATAATTTTACCATGGAAATTTTAAATATTTTGCAGACTTTAAATTTTAGAAATTCCTGGATAAACTTTGCTAGATTTCTATGCTTATTTTTGTTCGCTTGAGGACAAGCTTTCATTCAAGTTTGTGGGTGTGATAAGTGTGTATTTTACACACTTTATTGTACTCTTTAATACTTGAATTGATGAGTTTTACTCAAGTATATGAAAATTCTGATATATTTGGTGAGTGTGTAGAAAAATTGGAGAATTATAGGTTTCGGTGAAATCATTCCAGAAGAAAAGCAGAGCAATTGTCGATCGATCGGCTATTTTAATTGTTTTAATCTCAACTGTTGATCAATCGGCTATTTTAATTGATGGAGGTATTTGAATCTTGACCGTTGAAGCTTGTTTTAATCTTAGCCGTCGAAGATGATTGTGGGCTGGGCTTCAAATTAATTGATAAATAGGTTATATGTTAACCTAATTGGGATTCATTCAGAAGAGGGAGGGATAGCAGCCCTACAGAGAGAGAGAGAGACGACTTCAAGGAAGCCCGAGGAATCAGAAAGAAAATTGTGAAAGTGTGGAGGCATCAACGACGATCAACTGAGTTCTTCTTCCTCTTTCTTTAGTTTCTTTTATTTTTATTTGTCTTCTAAAACTATGATTCTTATTAATTTTAGTTTTATTTTCTTTTTCTCATTCATGAACTAAATTTATTTTCTAGGGTTACGATGTAACTGAAACTCGACTGTTTAATATTTCTAATTTAGTTTTTATTTTCCCTTTTTCGATATCGTGTTGAGTATTCTTGTCTGTTCTTCATGCTTAATTTTGTCTGATCACTAAAGTTAAGATTTTTAGAGTTGTTTCAAAAGACGGAAGTTGCGAAATAACTGGACATTGATGAGTTTACCATGAACTGATTCTAGACTAGAGATAGCTAGGACTTTTATGTAGTTTTATGATTTTTTGCACTTAATGTATTCAACTGATTTGAGTTTGAGACCGGGAGGTGATAACCTGTTAGTTGGATAATATTATTATAGCTTGGGAGAGAATAATAATTAAAATAGAAAAATCACTGTCAACACGTAGGATTAGGAAATATTAACTAAATTAGGGATATTAAATAGGAAAGTGGATGTGAAATCAGAATCCCTAGATTCTTTCTTAATATTTACCAAATCTTTAATTATTTTCCTGCTATTTATTTTAGTTTCCTAATTCGTTTACTTCAATTACTTTATGTATTTAATTGTTTAATTTAAAATCAAATAAAAATCAATTCTTTTTAATAAAAATTAAAGTGTTTTAGTCCAATTAATTTAAAATTAACTTAATTCAATATTTTAGTAAAACTATTCATCGTAGGTTCGACTCTTACTTAAAAACTATATTACTTGTGCGACACGTACACTTGCGTATCACGATTTTTCGCAACACCTAACGTAAGTGCATTTATTGCTAATAAAATAATAAAGAGAAATACGAGTCGAATCCATGATGATAAACTTAATCGAATTATAATGCATAAAACAATCTGAAATGTAAAAATAATATATTTGATTTTTAAAAGAATTATAAAATAACATACTAAATCAAACATGAGTTGGTTTTGATATTGACAATAATGATCAGGGTTGATTTTCTTGTTACGTAAATTTCACTACTAAAGCTACAGATTGCTATAGCAATTCATGTCTTCTGGTAATGTTGTCAAGTCTTTGGCACCTATCACAAGATTTTACAAAATCATTAGTATCTTTAAATAGAATTGACCAATACAAACCTGATTGTAATATTTTCGCAGTTGAACGAATCCCTCAATGATGTCCTCCATATGATGTTACATAACATTGTGGTGGCATTGCATGCATCTTATCTTCTAGGACACATCTCCGCAATCGTTAGTCAGCACATTGTTTAAATAAGAAAAGTTCATCCCAGAAATAATGTCTTACGCCTTTTAGAAACTTTATTTTTGTTCATACTGCATATCTGGAGGAATTACATCACTAACGATATAGTTGACAAAATCTGCATACCATGAAACAATAGAAATACTCACTTCAAGAAGTTGCTCATTTGGAAAAGTTTCCTTGATAGTTTCACCATATTGTTGTTCATCTAAATTACCTAACTGTGACAAATGATCGGCTACTAGATTTTCGTAGCCTTTCCTATCTTAGATTTCCAAATCAAATTCTTGCAAAAGTAAAACTCATCAAATTAACCTTGGTTTGACATCCTACTTTGTAATCAAATACTTTATAGCCACATGATCAGTGTATACTATTACCTTTGTTCCTATCAAATAAAATCTGAATTTATCAAAAGCAAAGACAACAACGAGTAACTCTATTTCTGTGGTGGTATAATTTTTTTGAGTTTCATTGAGAGTTTTGCTGGCGTAGTAGATAAAATAGAATATCTGTCTTTTTTCTATCACAACACCACTACTACAGCGTAATCGCTAGCATCACACATAAGGATGAAGGGAAAAGACCAATCAGGTGCTGAAATTATAGGGGCAGAAGTCAATTTTTGTTTCAAAACAGTGAAAGTTGTGAAACAATCTTCATTAAACTTGAAAGTTGTATTATGTTCTAATAGTTTGCACAAGGGTTTTGTGATCTTTGAAAAATCTTTGATAAAGCGTCGATAAAAATCTGCATGACCCAAGAAACTTCGAATTCCTTTCACTGTCTTTGGTGGAGGTAATTTTTCAATGACCTCTATCTTTGCTTTGTCAACTTCTAAACACTTATTAGAAATCTAGTGCCCTAATACAATTCTCTCGCGAACTATAAAATGACACTTTTCTCAGTTTAACACCAGATTAGTTTCCATGCACCTCCTTAAAACTTTCTCCAAATTTAGCAAACATGCTTTGAAAGAATCTTGAATGATAGAGAAATCATCCATGAAAAAAGATTCAAGCAATCTTCGACCATATCAGAAAAAATAGTCATCATGCAACGTTAAAAGATGGCTGGAGCATTGCACAATCCGAACGACATTCCCCGAAATGCAAATGTCCCATAAGGTCATGTAAAAGTAATTTTTTCTTGATTTTTTAAAGCAATGGTGATCTGATTGTATATGAATATCCATCAAGAAAATAATAAAATTAATTCCTAGCAAGCCTATCTGGCATTTGATCTATGAAAGGTAATGAGAAATGGTCTTTTCGGGTAATTACTGTTAATCTATAATACATGCAAATCCTCTATCCTGTCGCAGTTCTTGTTGAAATCAATTCATTCTTTTTATTGAAAATTAATGTTGTCCCACCTTTCTTTAGAACACAATGTACTAGACTCATCTATGAGCTATCTAAGATTGGATAAATAATTCCAGTATCCAACCATTTGAGGATTTCTTTTTTAACAACTTCCTTCATCATTGGGTTTAATCTTCTTTGTTGCTCTATAGATGTGCAGTGACTTTCTTCCAAAAATATTTTGTGCATGCAAATACTAGAGCTAATTCTCTTAATGTCTCTAACTGTTCATGCCAGAGCTTTCTTAAAAGTCTTTAGTACTCTCAATAACTCTTCTTCTTACATGGAAAACAAAGCAACTGAAATGATAACAAGTAACATCTCCTTGTGTCCGAGATATGTATATTTAAAATGTGATGGGAGTTGTTTTAACTCCAGTACTCGTGCTTCCTTGATGGATGACTTTAAAATTTCAACTTGATGGTTTGTTCTTTCCAATGTTTCGAAAACTGTTTGTTGTAGCTTCGATAAATTTGTAACTATCCTAGTAAGATATTGTCCGCTTTGGGGATTGGGTCGTAACCCAATATCCTCCCCTCACGGCTTTGTTTGGTGAGGACTTCCCAGTCGGTCACCCAACCTGGTACTACTCTCGCCGAAGCACTTTTAACTTCGGAGTTCTTATGGGATCCGTTGCCAATTGTGCTCCAAAACGCGTCTTACTATCTTAGGAGGGTTTTCTTACATATGTTTCATTTTCATATACTTCCCCAAGCGATGTGGGATTGTAACAATATGACCCGGGATTCGCCTATACTCGAGTTCGGGATCCACCCCGCAACTCGAGATTTGCCCCGCAGTCGTACTCATACGTACACATCCGGGTCATCACAATCACCCCCCTCGGGGGTCCAACGTCCCCGTTGGCCACATTTCCGGTTGGGTATAGGCTCTGATACCATTTGTAACGACCCCTTATCCCAGTAAGATATTATCCGCTCTGGGGATTGGGCCGTAACCTAATATCCTCCCCTCACTGTTTTGTTTGGTGAGGACTTCCCAATCGGTCACCCAACCTGGTACTACTCTCGCCGAAGCACTTTTAACTTCGGAGTTCTTATGGGATCCGTTGCCAATTATGCTCCAAAACGTGTCTTACTATCTTAGGAGGGTTTCCTTACATATATTTCATTTCCATATACTTCCCCAAGCGATGTGGGATTGTGACGACTAGCTCTTTACGACCTGGGATTCGCCTATACTCGAGTCCGGGATCAACCCCGCAACCCGAGGTTTGCCTCGCAGTCGTACTCATACGTACATATCTGGGTCATTACAATCTTCCTTACCTTTTCCTGATTCAGAATTTTCTTTATTTGTTACTCCTTCTGTTATTAAAAAACAGTCTTCTTCATCATATGAGCATTTCATTGCCTTTAACACATTAAAGGTAATTTGCTGGTCATTTATCCTCATCGTGAGCTCTCTTTTTGAATATCAATAAACGTCCTTCCTGTAACTAGAAAGGGTCTTCCTATTATGATGGGTACTTCACGATCTGTCTCATAATCCAGGATAATGAAATCTACTAGAAAGATCAATTTATCCACCTTTACAACAACATCTTCTATCTTTCCTTAAGGATGTGTGTAGCACTCGGCTCTATTAAACCAAATTTAATTGCCAATTATAATGTGTTAATTTTATGGAAGAATTGAGGGAGAAAGTGATTAGGTTAGTTAATAACTATGTAAGGACAAAAGAGTAATTAGCAATTTTATAAATGGATAACGTATTTAATGGAGGGTTTAATGAGGTTTAGCCGCCACTGTTTCCCTCATTTTCCTTCTCGGTATTCAGCTCAAGCACAGCAAAGCTCCAGGCGATTTCCCTCTCCGATCCTCATTCCTTAAACTAGGTGAGTTTTCTATTTTATTTCTCGAGATTTTAGTGGCTAGATAGCAGAGATAGTGTAATGCGCGTATTTTGATAATACTGCGAGTGAGTTGAGTTCGATTTTAGTATTGAGCCGAGAGTGTATGATGATTAGAGATTTCAAACGAGCCCCTTAGGTTTCAGAACGATTTAGGATAAGGTTAGTGGTGATCTAATCGATATTTTTGCTTATGACGCTAGGTGAGCAGGGTTTCCAGAGTAGTTGAAACCGAACGATTTCCAGGAGACCAGGTAAGTAAAGTATGCATGTGCCTTCGGGCCTACATCACAAAACAGTAGGGTTATGCATATTGAGAATGATTTTGTATGTCACGCATCATGTTTTTGAAAGATTACGAAAATGAATTTCCATGTAAGAATAGTGAAGTATGAACTGTATGTGACAGACAAACTATTAAGGGAACTAATCCGCCCCTTAATCGAGTAGAGGATGTATGACATTGGGAGAATTGATCCCACTCCCAAGGGAACAGAGGGATCAGTTCAGCTATTAAGGGAACTAATCCGCCCCTTAATCGAGTAGAGGATGTATGACCTTGAGAAAATTGATCCACTTCCCAAGGGAACCGAGGGATCAGATTAGCTTATGAACGTATGTGAATGCAACTGAGATGAGAAAGTAGAAATTGCATGTTTAGGAATTTATGTTTTAGTATTTCATTCCATTACTGTTTTACTTACTTAGCATTAGGCTAATAGATGAGTTTTGTGATGTAGGTGGAGAAGTTACAGCAGGTGAGCCTTCTGGGTTCATTGAAGGATAGGCTGGTTGGGGGAGCACACTCATGCCACGGACCTGGTATTTGATGAGGCAGTTTAACTGATGTCTGTTGGAGTAAAGGTGAAGTTGACAACGTTTTGATTTGAATAGGTTGAGTCCTCATGACAGTAGTTATTTCAATGTTTTGAAAATGTTTTGAATTTTTCTGATAATGGTATTCTGCTGAGATTTGACGATGGCACTTGCTGGATTGTTTTAAGTAATGCATTTGTTAGAATGGTATTTGAATGATTTTAGTAATGTGAGTAATTTCATTTCTGTAATTGGAGTTGTGTTTGCGTAGCATGGAGTAGTTGAGTTGTTGTTCTGTCGTCTATCGGAAGATATAAGTAGGACTTTTGTCGTTTTGCGGCCGGTGGTTATAGAGTAAAGTCGATCGGATGAGGAAATCATCCGGCTGACGTCACCGGTGGATATAGAGTAAAGTCGATCGGATGAGGAAATCATCCGGCTGACGTCACCAGTGGATATAGAGTAAAGTCGATCGGATGAGGAAATCATCCGGCTGACGTCACCGGTAGATGTAGGATGTATCTTGTCGTTTTGTGACCGGATGATGTAGCCAAAACTTTGTCGTTGTGTGACCGGATGATGTAGTCAAAACTTTGTCGTTTTGTTATCAGGGAAAAGCCTTCTGTTTTCTACGTCAGTTCCTTCCGATTGACTTCGTTCTTCGGATGATGTGTTTGACTTTCATAAATTTCAAGTATTTCACGCCTAAACTTTCATCCCTTCCGGTTGAATTATTTTCTTAATATTTTATGTGATCATTCAAACACTGTTACATAGTTTTGCTCAACTCTATTTTGCTCAAAGATTTTCGCTGCAAGTTTTCATGTTTTATCAAACGTTAAAATTTGAATTTCGAAGGGAGTTTAAATTTCGGTCCAAGTTTTTTTTTTTAGTAATATCCGAGTTTACGAGTAACAAACTGGGTTCAGAAAACTCGGGGCGTTACAATGTGTCAATGATCAATCGGCAAGCTGTAGTGTCACTATTGTAGATTGAGTTTTTCTTATTCCCAGTCTTTTAAAGATGGACATGAACATTAGGTTAATACTATCTTGAAAGTCGCATAAACATTTTTCAAAGTAATTATTACCTATCGTACATGGGATAGTAAAACTGCTAGGATTCTTCAATTTAGGTGGGATCTTGTTTTGCAGAATGTAACTTGTTTCCTCTGTCATTGCCACAAGTTCAAATTCTTTCAAATTCATTTTCTTCAATAAAATATCCTTCATAAACTTTGCATAGTTGAGCATCTATTCGAGAGCTTCTACCAAAGGTACATTAATGTGGAGTTGATTGAGGACATCAAAAAATCTTTTGAATTGTTTGTCCTGATTATGTTTTTGTAACCTTTGGGAAAAATGTGGCAAAGATCTCACATTCTGCAATTTGTCCTTCGAATGTTGCGGCTTAACTATAACGTTAGTAACTTGTTCATGTTTTTCTAGTTCAATCAAATTGTAACGACCCGACCCTACGGGCCCGCCAGTCGTGCAGTCCTCACCTAACAGGCCCAGGCACTGCCACGTGGCAGCCACACAGGCCCACCACGTGTACTCACGATCTTCTCCCACAACCTGGTTTGATGGGAGTTTTTGCCTTCCCTGGGATTAGAACTCTGGCTCCCAGGCTTCATAACCAAGGGTTCACCATCCCAGGTACCACTTGAGCTACTAAAATTAATTTAACGTCGATTTAAACATGTGTTGAGTTAGCAAAGTAGCGCACCGAGCTGGGGCGGGTTCGGGGGCGTTACACAAATCTTCTTGCTTTTATAGCTCAACTTGCTTCTCTGGAATTTCTTCTTTCTTTTTCTATTTTTTTCTGGAATCTCAAACACTCTACCATTTCTCAAAATAATAGCCTTGCAGTGCTCTTTTCCTGATCTCTGTGGCACTTCCATATCACTAGGTAACTGTCTTAAATTCCTCGTATTTATTGATTGAGCAATTTGACCTTTTTGGTGTTGACTTAAATGGTGCTTAAGTCTAACTAAGTTTTTGATGATGTATTTGAATGTTAAGTATGTAATTTAATTATGTTTATTAAATGAGAATATTGAATTATGCATGTGATTTAATCTGTTGAAAATGTCCTTGGAAATGGTATTTTAGTAGTCTAACAATTGTGATTAAGTGTACAGGGCTAAATAGTTTAACAGGGCTAAAAAATTGATAAATAAAGTGTACATCCACCGATTAAAGAAGTGTTGTGAAAAATCGTGATACGCAAGTGTACGTGTCGCACAAGTAATATAGTTTTTAAGTAAGAGTCGAACCCACGAGGAATAGTTTTACTAAAATATTAAATTAAGTTAATTTTAAATTAATTGGACTAAAACACTTTAATTTTTATTAAAAAGATTTGATTTTTATTTGATTTTAAATTAAACAATTAAATAACTAAAATAATTGAAATAAACGAATTAGGAAACTAAAATAAATGGTAGGAAAATAATTAAAGATTTGGTAAATATCAAGAAAGAATCTAGGGATTTTGATTTCACATCCACTTTCCTATTTAATATCCCTAATTTAGTTAATATTTCCTAATCCTACGTGTTGATAGCGATTTTTCTATTTTAATTATTATTCTCTCCCGAGCTATAATAATATTATCCAACTAACAGGTTATCACCTCCCGGTCTCAAACTCAAATCAGTTGAATACATTAAGTGCAGAAAATCATAAAACTACATAAAAGTCCTAGCTATCCCTAGTCTAGAATCAGTTTATGGTAAACTCATCAATGCCCAGTTATTTCGCAACTTCCGTCTTTTGAAACAACCCTAAAAATCTTAACTTTGGTGATCAGGCAAAATTAAGCATGAAGAACAGACAAGAATACTCAACACGATATCGGAAAAAGGAAAATAAAAACTAAATTTGAAATATTAAACAGTCGAGTTTCAGTTATATCATAACCCTAGGAAATAAATTTAGTTCATACTAAAATAAAGAAAAACAACAAGAATAATAAAGAAGTTCATAGTTCAAAAGAGATAGGGAAAGAAAACCTATGCTGAAGTGATGTAGGTGTTGTTGGTCTGAGGAAACATTGCCTGCAATTGAGAATCTCCATGGCAAGCGAGCATACAGATGAAGATCATATTGATGATTTTGAGGGAAATGATTTAAACTAGTATGCTTTAGTTTTTCAAACGATATTTAAGTTATTTCATTTGAGAATTTGAATAATTGTGTTGAATTTTTATTATTAAATAAAGTTTCATTAATGTTTAGATATGCAATGGTTTTCAAGATTTAGACAAATTAATTATCAAAGCTTCCGTAGTATTAAGTTTTCAATTAATATGTTTTAAATTTTAAGTTTTCGATTTAACGCTCAATTTAAAAATCAATTTGGGGAAAAATTTTGGATTTTCAAAATTAGGGTTTCGAAATTTGGGGATTTTAAATTTGGGGCGTTACAATTTGGTATCAGAGAGAAGGTTTATAAAATGATTCTGTAAACTACTCTGTATGCTCACGTGCACCTGGAAGATTGTCAATCAGCAAGTAAGTCGGTATTAAATTTTATATTTTGATAAAAGTATGTTAGGTAATATTGTAGTACATTTCAAAAATAAGTATATAAGATAGATTGTCTTAAAATAAGATCATTGTGATGTAGACTATGGTCAATCGTAGAGGAAATAGAAATGATCGAGATGCTTTACTCGATCGGATGATGGATATGATGGAGATGCAAGCCAGACAAAATGAACAACTGTCGCAAGCAGCTAATGCAGCAGCACAGGCAGCCACTGCCGTGGCTCAGGCAGCAAATATGCAGGCTCAAGTTCCTAATAGACCTCGGCATGCAGATATGGATTTTGACAGATTTCGACGATTGGACCCTCCAAATTTTTATGGCAATTTAGCTGATATGACAGCAGCGGATGATTGGATAAGGACCATTGAGGAAATATTTGAGCATGCCAAGATTGCTGAGGAAGAGAAAGTTATTTGTGCATCTTTTATGTTTCGGATGGATGCACGTTATTGGTGGGACTCTATGAAAGCGATGCATACGGTTGCTACCATGACCTGGGCAAAATTCAAGGAGTTATTCAATGAGAAGTACTTCACGGACTCTATGATGGATGCCAAAGCTGAGGAATTTATGGCTCTCAAGCAGACCGGAGGCGTTATGGAATATCTGCACAAATTTGAGCAATTGTCTCGTTATGTCCCTCACATTGCTGGGAATGAGGCTATGAAGGTGAAAAGATTTATTCAAGGACTAAGGGCGGAAATACTCAAAGACATCCAGCTCATTACTTCAAAGAACTCTTCATTCGCATTTATGGTGGAGAAATCACTGGCTGCAGAGCAAGGAGAGAAAGATATTATCAAGGCCCAGGATTTGCGAAGGAGGTACAGCCATGCAACTCAAGTTGTACGAAGTAGAATTCCACCACAACAAACAACTGGATTTAAGCGACCTATGAACAGTGGACCTGCTGGAGGACCTTCTAAGTTTGCTGGAGGACCTTCCAAGTTTGTGAAGAAGGAACCTACGACAACAAATGCACCTTTATGTCTCACATGCAAGAAGCCACATTTCGGAGAGTGTCGTGTTTAAGCCAACACTTGTTTTAAATGCGGTCAACCTGGACACTATATTAACAACTGCCCAAAGAATGCTTGGGAGCAACCCAAGACAACTGCTAGAGTCTTTGCCATGACTAAAGATAAAGCTGAAGGAAATGCATCTGTGGTGACAGGTTCGATATTTATTTCTGGCATTTCTTCTAGCACATTATTTGATTCTGGAGCTACGCATTCATTTATATCCCTTGAGCATGCTAAGAAGTTTGACATTAAAGTAGAGCCTCTAGAGTGTAATATGGGAGTAGCTACACCTTCGGGCAAGATTATGTTTGCCAATTCTATTATTAGAAGGTGTGAAGTGTGTATTGGGAAAAATCAACTGGAAGTTGATTTAATTATTTTGGCGATGTACGATTACGATGTTATCCTTGGAATGAATTGGCTTACTAATCGCTATGCGACTATTGATTGTCGCAAGAAGATGGTAAATTTCCAACTGCCTGGAAAAGAACCGTTTTCTTTCTATGGAGATTCTAAAAGTTCAAGAATTCCAGTAATATCTGTTATGCGAGCTCGAAGCTTATTAAACTCTGGATGCATTGGATTTCTAGCCAGTATTATATGCATTGAACCTGAAGGAACAACGACATTGGATATGGTGCCGATAGTTAATGATTTTCCTGATGTCTTTCCCGATGACCTGACTATGTTACCACCTGCGAGAGATGTGGAATTCAGTATCGAGTTACTACCTGGAACGGCACCGATCTCTAAAACTCCTTGTAGAATGGCGCCAAGCGAATTAAAGGAATTAAAGACTCAACTTGACGATCTGCTGGAGAAAGGATTTATCCAACCGAGTTTCTCACCTTGGGGAGCTCCGGTTTTATTTGTGAAGAAAAATGATGGATCGATGAGAATGTGTATCGACTACAGAGAGCTCAACAAATTCACTATCAAGAACAAGTATCCACTTCCGAGAATCGATGATTTATTTGATCAGTTGAAGGGAGCAGCAGTTTTCTCGAAAGTTGATCTAAGGTCTGGATATCATCAGCTGAGAATTAAGGAGGATGACGTGTTCAAGACGGCGTTTCGTACCAGATATGGCCACTTTGAATTCTGAGTCATGCCGTTCGGATTAAGTAATGCACCAGCCGCATTTATGGATCTTATGAATCGGACATTTAAGACCTTTTTGGATGACTTTGTTATAGTCTTTATTGACGACATTCTTATCTACTCAAGGAGCAAGGAGGAACATGAAGAACATTTAAGGATTATTCTATCTACATTGAGACGTGAAAAATTATATGCAAAGTTCTCCAAGTGTGAATTTTGGATAGAGAAGGTGACTTTTCTTGGTCACATTATTTCGAAGGAGGGCGTAGCAGTGGACCCAGCAAAGATTGAAGCTGTGAGTAAATGGCCTCAACCAAAGAATGTATCCGAGATAAGAAGTTTTCTTGGTCTTGCGGGATATTATCGGAGATTCGTAGAAGGTTTTTCAACCTTAGTCAACCCGCTTACGAAGCTAACAAGGAAAGGTGTGAAATATTTATGGACTGATGAGTGCGAGCAAAGTTTTCAGGAGCTGAAGAAAAGGTTAGTCTCAGCACCCATACTAACTATCCCATCTGGATCAGGAAAATTTGTGGTTTATAGTGACGCTTCGAAGTATGGTTTGGGATGTGTCCTTATGCAAGAAGGAAAAGTGGTCGCCTATGCCTCGAGACAGTTGAAGGAACAAGAGAAGAACTACCCAACTCATGATTTGGAGCTTACAGCGGTAGTTCATGCATTAAAGATTTGGAGACATTATCTTTATGGAGAATGATGCGAGATTTATACGGACCACAAGAGCCTGAAATACTTTCTAACCCAGAAGGATCTGAACATGAGATAGCGCAGATGGTTGGAGCTAGTAAAGGACTATGACTGCGAAATTATTTATCACCCTGGCAAAGCTAATGTCGTAGCTGATGCTTTGAGTAGAAGAACATCATCTCAAATTTCTTCATTGCGTCTGATTCCAGAACAGTTAACCGAGGAGATGCATAGATCTAACATCGAAGTTGTGTCGTTTGGGCTACTTGAGAGATTGTCTGCTATGACACTTCAGCCAAGTTTGCTTGAGCAGATAAAGGAGAAACAACGAGGAGATGCTTATATTTGCAAAGTTAGAAGTGATCTGGAAACAGGAAAAGTTTCTGAGTTTTCTATATCTGATGGCGGGATTATCCAGTTTAAGAAGAGATGGTGTATACCAGAAGATGCAGAATTAAAGGAGGCTATATTGAAGAAAGCACATTCAACCCCTTACTCAATACATCCTGGATCAACAAAAATGTATCGAGATTTGAAGCAACACTATTGGTGGCGTGGGATGAAAGTGGATGTAGCCAAATTTGTGGAGAAGTGTCTTACCTGTCAGCAAGTCAAAACGGAGCACCAACGACCTGCGGGTACATTGCAACCACTTATGGTGCCTCAATGGAAGTGGGAGCATATTACTATGGACTTTGTAGTGGGACTTCCTAAGACATTTAAGGGTCACGACTCTATTTGGGTGATAGTGGATCGATTGACCAAATCAGCACACTTCCTTCCTGTAAAGACTACCTATACCTTGGATCAATATGCTCAGCTTTATGTTCAGGAGATTATCAGACTGCATGGTATGCCTGTTTCTATCGTGTCTGATCGAGATCCTCGCTTTACCTCGAAATTTTGGAAGAGTATGCAGAAAGCTATGGGTACTCAGTTGAACTTCAGTACAGCTTTCCACCCTCAGACAGATGGACGATCGGAAAGGACGATTCAAACCCTGAAGGATATGTTACGGGCATGTGCTATCGACTTTCAAGGAAATTGGAGCAAGAATCTGCCATTGGTGGAGTTCGCCTACAACAACAGTTACCAAGTTTCGATTGGGATGACACCTTATAAAGTTCTATATGGTAGAAAATGCAGATCTCCAGTGCATTAGGACGAAGTGGGCGAAGGAGTGTTAGTTGGACCAGATATTTTGAGGCAGACCACTGAGATCGTTACAGGAATCCGAAAGAGAATTCTCACGGCTCAGAGTAGACAGAAGAGTTATGCTGATAGGAGACGAAGAAAGTTAGAGTTTGCTGTGAGAGATCAAGTTTTCCTGAAAATCTCGCCAATGAGAGGTGTTATGCGCTTTGGAAAGAAAGGGAAACTGAGTCCAAGATTCACAGGCTCATTTGAGATCACAAGAAGGATAGGAGAAGTTGCTTACCAGTTGGACTTACCCGATTCATTCAAGCACGTGCACAACGTCTTTCATATCTCGATGTTGAAGAAGTATGTTTCAGACCTCTCACATATCTTACCATCGAGATCTCTTGACTTCACAATCAACCCTGATCTGTCATATGAAGAAAGACCGACCCAAATTATAGATGTCGAAGAAAGAGAACTAAGAAATAAGAAGGTCACACTTGTCAGAGTGCTTTGGAAGAACCGAAACATTGAAGAAGCAACTTGGGAACGAGAAGAAGAAATGAGGAAGATTTATCCCGAGTTATTTATGTAATTGTTTTAAATTTCGAGGATGAAATTTCTTTTAAGGAGGGAAGATTGTAACAATTAGAAATTAAAAAAAAAAAAAATCCCAATTTAATTCAAATTTCCCAAATCAAAGCTAACCTAAAATCAATTTCGAATTTCCAGAATCAGAGGGTAATCACAAATTCGGAATGAACCTAGCTTATAAATTGACTAAAAACAAAAGGGATTTGAGATTCAGAGCAACAAATCAGGAAAAGAACCGGATTCTCAGGAAACAGTAGGATTTTCCTTCTAGAAATCCGATGCTAACAGAATGAAGGTGGCCTGGAAAGTGACTAAATTCTGATGGAGATCAGAATGGAAATAACTGAAAATCCGAACTCATTAATTTTCAGCTCGAAAATAATCCGGTCAGTTGGCGGATTCGCGGAGGCGCGGGGTGAATCTCTTCCCCTATAAATAGAAGCCCTCGGTGGAGGAGGAAACTCACACCAAAGTTCTCCTCTCCCTCTCGAGTTCTCTGAAGTCATATAAGGAGAACTTACCTCGAATTTCTGAAGCAGTGAGCAACCAGCTCCGACCACCGCAGCCGAACTCCGACGAAGACCCTTAACCACCGTCGACAACCCATCGGAGTAAGCCTCCCTCACTCTTCGTTTTCTCCTCTCTGTCGCACCTCCCTCCCTCTCTGTTACTCTCTTTCTCTCTCGCTCGATCTCTCTTTCTCTGATTCCCTCTCACTCTCTGCAGAATCGCGAAGGAAGAAGGAATGATCGGGTTCTTCTTTTAAAACCTGAACCAGCCAGTGAACCGAACCGGTTCACTTAAGTCAACCTGACCCGAACCGAACCAGCAGTGACCCGAACCGCACTGTTCACGACCCGACCCGAAATTGTTCACCCGAACCGGACCCGACCCAATTTTTGACCCGATCCTAATCGAACCGATCGAAAATTTAACCGGTAAGAATTTCTGCCCAAATTCTTTCAAAGTTGGATTAAAATTAAGTGGGATTTTAATTTTGATATTCGAATTAGGCAGAAAATATTTTAGAATCGTCCGATTCGATTCAAATCGACTCAACCGACCCGGTCCGACCCGATAACACAATGTAAGGAAATTCTACTCAATTTACTTTGGAAATTGGAAATTATTAAGTAGGATATTAATATCAAAGGTTTTAATTGAGAAGGATATTGTTCTGGAAATTTTGGAAAATCCCGATAGACATTAAATTGCTCGGAATCCAAGTAAGTGTAAATACAAGTTTTGGTTACGGCCCTACATCACAAGATATTTATATTATTTTATTTTTCAGTTACACGTTTTCAATGATTGAGCACGTATGTTAGAATATCGACATAGAATAGTTTAAAAGATAAAATGGTTAGGTTATTTGCATGTGTATGAAAAAGTAAAAGAAAATGCGATAGCAAAAGCCTGAACGACAGTGAGATGGTGAGCTTGAACATATGTTTTAACGTGATAGCAAAAGCCTGAACGATAGTAAGATGGCGAGCTTGATCGTTAAAATTAAAAGTAAAAGATGACAATGCCTGAACGACAATGAGATGGCTAAGTCTTAACAGGATTCGGTAAAAGTAAAAGTAAAAGTAAAAGTTTTGCACGTATTTCCACTTACTGAGTTTTCTCACCTTTTGTTTTAACTTGTGATGTAGGTGAGTTTTTGTCTGAGAAAGAAATTGCTGCAATTGAGAATCCTCCAGTGGCAAGCGAGCATTCAGATGAAGATCATATTGATGATTTTGAGGGAAATGATTTAAACTAGTATGCTTTAGTTTTTCAAACGATATTTAAAGTTTATTTCAATTTGAGAATTTGAATAATTGTGTTGAATTTTTATTATTAAATAAAGTTTCATTAAATGTTTTAGATATGCGATGGTTTTCAAGATTTAGACAAATTAATTATCAAAGCTTCCGTAGTATTTAAGTTTTCAATTAATATGTTTTAAATTTTAAGTTTTCGATTTAACGCTCGATTTAAAAATCAATTTGGGGAAAAATTTTGGATTTTCAAAATTAGGGTTTCGAAATTTGGGGATTTTAAATTTGGGCCGTTACATCTTCCGTAGCAGTTTGGGAGGATTTAAACGATAGTTTAAATCAAGGTAATGTTCTGTGAATTTATAAGCTCTATCACAGAGAGCGATGTATGTTAATGGTTACTATACTCGATTTAAGACTTTATTGAGATCAACTTCAAGAATTCAGAGCAATCCCAAGTTGTACATGTGGAGGTGCAAGGTTGCTTTTAGAACATCAACATCAAGAATTCTTTACGCAATTTTTCATGGGATTAAATGATTCATCACACAAGTTAGGACTCAAGTCCTGATGATGGATCCTTTACCTTCGTTGAGTAAGGTATTCTATTTAATAATTCAAGAAGAAAGACAGAAAATGATACACATACCCTTAAGTGATGGACATGAAGAAAATGACTTTTGTGTCAAATGGCCCTCCGAGAAATGCCTATTTGTACACATTGTAATATCTCTGTGAAATCTGCTCATTTAAAATCTGCACCTTGAGTATTAGACACAAGTGCAACTCACCATGTTTGTTTTAATCTGTCTTTTTCATACATCTCATCCTGTACACAACAACTTTGTCACTTTGCCCAATAACTCTAGAGTTCTAATTGAACAAATAAGTTGTATCAGGATGAACAATGACTTGATTCTGCATGACGTTTCTATACATGTTATTTTTTCGTTTTAATTTGTTGTCTGTCAGTGCACTATCTTCTACCCTAAATTGTTCTATTTTTTCAACTTTAATTTCTGCTTAATTCAGAAGCAGAACTCAGCCAAAAATATTGGGATGGGTAAACGAGTTGGAAACTAGTACATTCTTCATCAAAATCTTTCAACAGCTCCATTTGAGTTTCCTCCATCTCAGTTTTCTTTTCCAAAAATGTCATGCAATTTGAACATTTTTGAAAGTTCTCTCTGGCATTGTCGGCTAGGACATCCATCGAATGTAAAAAATCATCTTTTAAAGGATATTTTACATTTATATTTGGTGAAAGACTCGATTTGTCATGTTTGCCCATTAGCAAAACAACATTGTTTACTTTTTGAATCTCATAATATGGTATCTGAATCATGTTTTCAATTGATTCATTGTGATGTATAGGGTTCTTTTAATACAGTTACACATGATGGTTTTCGTTATTTTTTAACCATTGTTGATGATCACAGTAGAGCCACTTAGGTGTATCTACTTCATTCCAAATCAAAAGTTGTTCATATTATCCCCAAATTTGTTCAAATGATTGACACTCAACTCAATTCTATTGTCAAAAGCATTAGAACTGATAATGCTCTGGAATTTTCCCTCAATACTTCTTATGATAAAAAAGGGGTAGTTCATTATAAATCTTGTGTTCAAGCTCCACGACAAAATTTAGTTGTTAAAAGAAAACATCAGCATATTTTAAATGTCGCACATTCTCTTCTTTTTCAATCTCATGTTCCCCTTAAGTTTTGGGGTGGATGTGTTCTCACTGTCGTTTATCTAATAAATAGAACTCCTTATACAATTTTGTCAAACAAAACTTATTTTGAAAGGTTACACTTAAAGCCACCAGTTTATAATCGTCTAAAAGTATTCAGTTGTTTGTGTTTTGTTTCGGCATTGAACAACACTCGAGATAAATTTACTCCTAGAGCAAAATAATGAGTTTTTCTTGGTTATCCTACTTAGTACAAAGGTTACAAAATTTTAGATTTGGAGACAAATAGAATAGTGATCTCGCATAATGTGGTGTTTCATGATAATGTGCTTTCTTTCAATTCAAAATTAGACAGAAACTGTGAAACTTCGTTTCTAGATTCAACATATTTTTTTAATCCAATTTCAAAAGTGCCTTCTCCACAATGTTCAAGTCATCCTATTTCTAATGGTTTAGTTCCTTCTGAAAATATCATTGATCTTCCAGGACATCAATGCAAACGAATTCAAAAATTCCTTCTCATTTGACTGATTATCATTGTTATTTAGCTACTGCTCTATCTTCTTTATATCCTTTTATTTCAAGCTGTCAATATCCTATATCCAAAAGTTTGTCTTATCATCAATTGTCAAGCTCTTACAAAGCTTACATTTTGTCTATATCATCTAAATCTGAGAAATATTTACAACCTGAGAAATATCCTAAGTGGAAAGAGGCAATGAATACTGAATTTAGGACTCTTGAGAACAATCTTACTTGGACATTGACAGAACTTCCACCAGGCAAACATCCCATTGGTTGTAAATTGGTGTACAAAATAAAGTATAATGTTGATGGAACGATTGAACGTTACAAAGCAAGATTGGTAGCGAAAAGGTTTACACAACGTCCCCTGTTGCAAAATTTGTGACAGTAAAGATTTCGTTGTCTCTTGTAGCCATAAAATGTTGGTTTTTACCACCAAGCCATTCTGTGCAGCACGCCTCTCGACAGGGGGAGCACAATTTAGTTTGCAAATTGCACAAGTCCTTATATGGTTTAAAACAGACTTCTAGGCAAAGGCTCTCTAAGTTTTCCAACGCAATCATCGGTCTTGATTTTAGACAGTCAGATTCTGATCATTCTTTATTTGTTCACTCAAAACAAGAATGTTCACTGCTATTTTAGTGTATGTAGGTGATGTTATTATTGCAGGGACTTCACAATAGTGTATAGCCAACATAAAGCAACTACTTGATAGCAAGTTCAAACTGAGGGACCTAGGAGATTTTCATTTATTTTTGGGATTAGAGTTGCCAGAAGCGATAAAGGTATCACATTGAATCAAAGACATTATACGTTAGAACTACTTGCTGAATTTGGTTACGTGGGATGTAAACAATCTCAATTCTAATGGAACCTAATTGTAAGCTCGCGGATGATGGTTTATTGTTGGATGATCTAACTACTTACATAAGGCTTATAGGAAGATTATTATATCTTACTTTCACTCGACCGGACATATCATATGTTGAGTCAATTTTTAGCTGCTCTTCGAGTTTCTCATTTACCGACAGCTTATCGTGTTCTTAGATATTTGACAGGTCAAAGGATATTTTACTCCAAACATTCATATTTACAGCTAAAAGCATTCTCTGATTCAGATTGGGCATCATGTTCTGATTCTTAGAGATCCATTACTGGTTTTTGTGTGTTTCTTGGTGACTCTTTAATATCATGGAAGTCAAAAAAATAACAAACTATTTCCAAGTCTCCTGTTGAAGCGGAATATAGAGCTATGACTCAAACAACTTGTGAACTCATTTGGATGCAAGCTCTATTAAAGGATTTTCTTATTGAGTTTTCCAAACCAGCTTTGATGTTTTGTGATAATCAAGCTGCTCTACATATAGTAGATAATCTGATTTTTCATGAAAGAACCAGACACATAGAGATAGGTTGTCATGTTGTTCGACAACAATTACAGCGAGGTCGTATAAAGTTCTTTCATGTACCTTCCAAATTTCAACTTGATGATGTTTTTATCGAAGCATTACATTCTGTTAATTTTCATTTTCTCATAAACAAGATGGGAGTAGATGGATGCAAGATGAGTAGTCAAGTTAGCTCTTGCTGATGTGGAGAACAAGACAGTTACTTAGTTAATTTCTGTTATTCGATTTTCTTTTATTGAGATTGTATAAATAAAGAGCAGTGCTCTCTATAAACATTCATTCATTTTTACTGAATCAAAGGAAGAAATTCATCATTCTTCGTTTCTATTTTCTGCTTGTAATAACATTATCCTTTACATAAATTCTAATTTTATACTCTTAATTATGTATATTTTGGAGGGTCGTTAGAAAAATAGTGCGAGTCAAATATATTTTTAGTCGATTAATTTTAATTTTCCAGATATTCGTTTTCAAGTGGTCTTTCACTTTTTGTAGCTAAATTCAATAAAAAGAAACAAGGGGATAATTTTTTAATAGATAAACATCTATATGGACCTTAAATTATCGGGTTTCATGCAATTAATATCTTGGGTAAAGTTGCCAGTCGCGTTAAGGTGGTACCTGCGAGGGACTATAGTTGAGTCGCCGCCTAGTTGCGTTAGGGTAGCACCTGCGAGGGACTCCATGGGAGTTGCCCAGTCGCGTTAAAGTGGTACCTGCGAGGGACTATAGTTGAGTCGTCCAGTCGCGTTAGGGTAGCACCTGCGAGGGACTTCCTGGGAGTTGCCCAGTCGCGTTAAGGTGGTACCTGCGAGGGACTACCAGAATTGCAGTTTAGCACTTGCAATGAGTTCCGTTCTATGAATAAGCAACGAAACGCACACGAAACAAGAGCAATTGAGCGAGTAAAAACTTCATGTTTTAGGGGTTGTGTTGCATTATGTTTTTGGTATGCATTATTCCATACTTACTAAGCATTAGGCTTACGTTTTGTGTTCCGTAGTGTAGGTGTCGACAGGAGTACAGGTTAGAGCTATGAGGAAAGCTAGGATTGGGACGCAGTATGTGATATACGCGGTATGCCGGTGCGGGCAGTTGTTGGGGCGTCTCGACCATGGTCTTCAGGGAGTTGTGAGTGATGGTTACTTTTTGTTTATTTTGGTATCTTTGTTGTATGTGGTTGGTGTTTTAGAGATTGTTGTATAGATATTGTTTTGTTTTAAATGTTTTGGGGTTTATAAAAATTAGTCGTTATGCTGCTCAATTTTTCGTAAAGTAAACGACGTCGGGTTTTAACAATTTCTCACGTTTTTGTTGATATTTTGGAGTCGATCTTTTCCGACATGTTTTACACATATTGTACGCACGTTTTCCAACATTTTTCGAGGGTTAGAAAAACCCGAAAATCGAGTCGAAATTTTATTGAAAATTATTTTAAACGTCGTTTTAAAAACGGTTTGGGTTAGCAAAGTAGCGCACCGGGCCGGGGCGGGTTCGGAGGCGTTACAAGTAGGACTTTACTTAACATGACTTGATCCATGATGAGTTACTCTGTACTTCCAAAATCATTTTGGGGATATACCATTCAAACAGCGACTTACATTTTGAATGTGGTCCCATCTAAGTCTACTCCCAAGACACCTTTAAAGTTGTAGAATGGTCACAAACCTAGTTTGAGACACTTTCGTATATGGAGGTGTCCAGCACATGTGTTGGTAGGTAAGACTGAAAAATTAGAACCTCGATCAGAGGTTTGCATTTTTGTCGGGTATGCAAAAGGCACAAGGGGAGCTTTGTTTTATAGTTCCAAAGATAACAGGGTAATTGTATCGACAAATGCCACGTTTCTTGAACACGACTATATGACAAACTTCAAACGTCAAAGTAAGATTGTCTTGGAAGAGATTCATGATAATGAGATGAGATGTGAAACGACAAAAGTTGTTGTTCCACGCAGTACTCGGAAGACCACTACTTCTAGTCAGATCATCATGTCACCTAGACGTAGCGAAAGGGTAGTACGACTACCAGTTCGATACAGACAGGTGAGTGAAACATAAGTTGCTGTCACTGATAATGAAAAAGATGATCCATTGTAATTCAGATATGCAATGGAAGACACTGACAAAGAAGCATGGCTTGAAGCTATGAAAATTAAGATGGAATCGATGTATTCCAACTCTGTCTGGGATCTTGTAGATCTACCTGAAGGGGTAAAACCTATAAGGTGTAAATGGATCTATAAGAGAAAAAGAGGAATGGACAGAAATGTGGAGACATTTGTTGACTTAAATGATGTTTAAGTCTAAATTTGTTTTTGATGATGTATTTGTCTGTTTAATATTGTAATTTGATTATGTTTATTAATTGAATATAATGAAATGCATTTGAGTTAAATCTGTTGGAGATACCCTTAAAAAGGGTATTTTAGTATCTAATGCGTGTGATTGAGTGTACAGGGCTGAAATATTTCTAAACAATATGTCTAAGTCCACCGGCCGCTAAACGACAAAGCGGATGAGTAAACTGAAGTACTCCACCGCTCGCTAAACGACAAGGCGGATGAGTAAACTGAAGTACTCCACCGCTCACTAGACGACAAGGCGGATGAGTAAACTGAAGTACTCCACCGCTCGCTAAACGACAAGGCGGATGAGTAAATGGAATTCCTCTTCCGGTCACTAAACGACAAAGGCGGATGAGTAAATGGAATTCCTCTTTTGGTCATTAAACGACAAAGGCGGAAGATGTCTAAGACTTCATCATCCGATGCCGGTTCAAGCGTTTAAAGCTTTCTCATCCGATGCCGGTTCAATGTTTTTCACTTGCATCATCCGATGGCGGTTCAAGACTACAAATGAGCTTTGTCTTCCGCTAGAATTCAAATAAACCGCGAAGCTACAGTGACGTCGTTTTCAAGCTTTAACTTCAGAACATTTATGGCGACGACGACTTACAACTACAATCGGCAACGGCTACCTGAAAATGTACGAAAGCTCTCCAACGGTAACAAAGTTTCTACTATTGGACAAGGAGCATTGAAGTCAAGCCGATTCTGAAGACAGAGTATTTAAGCTAAGGTTAGAGCTCGAAGGACCAACTTTTGCCAATTTGAATTCTGAGCCCTAAGCTGCGAAAGTTATCACTCTGTATTTTCACTACATCTCTCAATTCGAACTTGAGATTCAATTGCTGTGAGAGAGTAGTTTGTGCTTTATTTTTACAAACTCAAATCAATTGTAAAGGTTGTGGATTGACGCCCGTGAAGTTCAATCAAAATCTGTAAAGGCAGTTGATCGGAGCCCGGAATCCCGATCTATTTATTCTCGTGAGGAGAAGGTTAAGAATCTTCAAGGGAGGAGCCTTGGAGCTTGGACGTAGGCAAGGTTTAGCCAAACCACGTTAAAAATCCTGGTGTTAAATTTCTCTCTCTCTCTCTCTCTACTTTATATGGTTGTTTGCTGTTAATATTCAAACAAAAATTACAAGAGAAATTTACTAGATTATTAAATTAAGTTTAAAAAGTCTAATTCACCCCCCCTCTTAGACAATCTCGATCCTACAATTGGTATCAAAGCAAGGTTTATATATATTGTCTAAGTTTTTTATCTAAGATATACTGTGTTACTTGAAATGGCATTCAATACACACTCTGCACAAATGGAAGGTCAGTCTACCACTAGACCTCCATTCTTCGATGGTATTGATTATGTGTACTGGAAATCTAGAATGAGAATTTATGTTCAAGCTATAGACTATGACATATGGAATAACATAGAAAATGGTCCATATATAGCCTTTAAAACAGAGAATGGTATTAGGACTCCCAAAGCATCACATGAACTAAATGATACTGACAAGAAGAACTTGAGCCTGAATGCCAAGGCTATAAACACCCTATACTGTGCTCTGAACAGAGATGAGTTTAATAGAGTACAAGGGTGTGAGAGTGCTCAAGAGATTTGGCACTTGTTAGAGATCACACACGAAGGCACAAACCAGGTTAAAGAAAGTAAATTGAGCATGTTAGTCCATGAATATGAACTGTTTTCCATGGAAAAAGGTGAAACCATCAGTTCTATGTTTACTCGATTTACTAACATCACTAACGGTCTTAAAGCTCTTGGTAAGACTTACTCAGGTGAGGAACAGGTAAGGAAACTTCTGAGATGCCTACCGAGAGCATGGCAACCAAAGGTGACTGCCATTCAGGAAGCAAAGGATCTCAAAGCCTTAAAGCTAGAGGAGCTCATTGGATCTCTCATGACGCATGAGATCACAATGAGAGCAAATGAAAAGGAGGACCTCAAGGAGAAGGAGGTAACAAGGAAAAAGGACATTGCTCTAAAAGCCTCCTCAAGTAAGCAAGAGGAATCAGAAGAAGAAGAAGAAGAAGAAGATGAGGATATTGCACTCATCACTAGAAGGTTCAGTAAGTTTCTGCAACGAAAGAGGATCAAGGAAAAAGGTTTCCAAAGGGTGAGAAATCTCAAAAGGAAAAGGAAATCACGTGCTTTGGGTGTGGAAAGCCTGGACATATGAAGGCAGACTGTCCACAAGCAAAGAAGGGTCCCAAGAAGTTCAAGAAAAGGGCAATGAAGGCCACTTGGGATGATAGTGAAGAAGATACCTCTTCATCAGAAGATGAGGAAGTAGCAAACCTGTGCTTTATGGCACACGAGGACAAGGTTAGTTCTTCTTCCTCTAGTATTTTCAGTGACAGTGATAGTGATGACGATGAAGGTAATCTAATTGATGCTTTCAATGATTTAGTTAAACAGTTTGGCATGTTAAAAACTAAATACAACACTTTGAAAAAGGAAAATGCAAACATGGTAGAACTGCATGCCAAGAAAACTAATTTGCATGTCAAAGAGATTGATGAGCTTAAAAGCAAAAACGAAGATTTGAATAATATTATACTGAACTTCACTAAGGGTGAAAAATTATTTAAGATGGTAATAGGAGGACAGAGAGCAAATTTTGACAGAACAGGATTAGGTTATGACAAGCCTAATAAAAAGAAAGCTTTTAAGAATTTCTTTGTTAAATCGTCTACCTGTTTTGATTGCAATGAGTTAGGACATAAGTCATATGAATGTCCTTTGAAATTAGATAAGAAATCAAACAATAAACTTCAATGGGTTTCTAAGGGAACCAGACCTAACACTAGGACCCAAAAGATTTGGGTACCTAAGAAGGCAACTTGATTTCTGTTTTGCAGGTTGATTGCTCTCCCGGGACAAATCTGTGGTACCTTGACAGTGGTTGCTCAAGGCATATGACGGGAGACTCAACCAAGTTTACTGTTGTCAACAAGAAGAAAGGAAGTGTTACTTTTGGTGGAAACCAAAAGGGCAAAATTGTTGGCATCGGCAATATAGGTAATCCTTCTCATCCTACTATTGAAAATGTTTTACTAGTAGAAGGATTAAAGCATAATCTGCTAAGCATAAGTCAGTTGTGTGACAAGGGCTATAAAGTAACTTTCAAATCAAATGTTTGTGTGATCAAAGACATTTCTACTAACAATGTTTTGTTTAAAGGATTTAGAAAAGAAAATGTCTATATTGTTGATCTAAATGGCTTTGTGCATGTTGATGAGAAATGTTTTGTTGTTAATTCACTTAATGACTGCTGGACTTGGCATAGGAGATTAGGACATGTAGGGATGGATACTTTAGCTAAGATTACTAAGGGAAATTTAGTTAGAGGAATCCCTAAGATATCCTTTGAAAAGGATAAAGTCTGTGAAACTTGTCAAATGGGCAAGCAGATCAAAAGTTCTTTTGTCTCTAAGAATTCTATTTCTACCTCTAAGCCTCTCCAACTCCTTCACATGGACCTCTTCGGTCCTTCAAATGTTGCAAGTCTAGGTGGTAAATTCTATGCTTATGTCATTGTTGACGACTTCTCTAGATTTACCTGGGTATTCTTTCTTAAGTCAAAGGATGAAACCTTTGATACTTTTTCTAGCTTTAGGAAAAGAGTTCAAAATGAAAAAGAGCTCACCATTGTTGCTATTCGTAGTGATCATGGTGGAGAGTTTGAAAATGAAAAATTTGAACTCCTGTGTCTCAAATATGGAATTGAGCACAATTTCTCTTCTCCTAGGACCCCTCAGCAGAATGGTGTTGTTGAGAGGAAGAATAGATCTCTTCAAGAGCTTGCTAGGACTATGCTTAATGAGAATTCTCTTCCTAAGTATTTCTGGGCTGAAGCTGTAGCAACAGCCTGTTATGTGCTTAATCGGGTCTCCATAAGACCTATTCTAGAGAAAACTCCATATGAGCTCTGGAGTGGAAAAACTCCTTCTGTCAAGTATTTTAGAGCCTTTGGTAGTAAGTGCTTCATTCTAAATACTAAGAATAACTTAGGAAAATTCGATTCCAAATCTGATATTGGAATTTTTCTTGGTTATTCTCTGACCAGTAAAGCTTATAGAGTTTTCAATAGAGAACTCTAGTTGTAGAGGAATCCGTTCATGTCAATTTTGATGAGACTCCTCAGCCATTAATCAATGTGGATGAGGATGATACTTTGGAATATCAACTGGATTCCCTTTCCTTAGAAAAGTCTAGTGATCCTTCCCAAGTAGAAAAATCTCTAGATCCTTCCCCTACTTCTCTAGATACTGTTCCTGTCAAGGATGAAAATCCTACTCTTCCTAGAGATTGGAAATTTGTCAGAAACCACCCAATTGATGAAGTCTTAGGTGATCCATCATTAGGAGTTAAGACTAGAGCCTCTCTTAGGAATCTCTGTGCCAATGTGGCATTTATCTCTCAAATAGAGCCTAAGAAATTTGAGGAGGCCGAGAATGATGAAAATTGGATTTTAGCTATGCAAGAGGAGCTAAATCAATTTGAAAGGAGCAATGTATGGGAACTTGTTCCACGGCCAAAGGATTATCCCATTATTGGAACTAAGTGGGTCTTTAAAAATAAATTGGATGAGAATGGGATTGTTGTCAGAAATAAGGCTAGACTAGTTGCTAAGGGATACTCTCAGGAAGAGGGTATTGATTTTGAGGAATCTTTTGCCCTTGTAGCACGTTTGCAATCTATTAGAATGCTTTTAGCTTTTGCCTGCTACAAGAACTTCACACTCTTTCAAATGGATGTAAAGAGTGCCTTTTTAAATGAATATATTTTGGAAGAAGTTTATGTTGAGCAGCCCTTAGGATTTGAATCCTTTGATAAACCCGATCATGTGTTTAAACTTAGGAAAGCTCTCTATGGTCTTAAGCAGGCTCCTAGAGCTTGGTATGATAGGTTGAAGAATTTCGTTGAGGAAAGAAATTTCAAAAAGGGTAATTCTGATTCAACTCTATTTACCATGCAAAAGGATGTAGACATCTTGTTAGTTCAAATCTATGTCAATGACATTATTTTTGGATCAACAAATGTCAGTTTGTGCAATGAGTTTTCCTCCCTCATGCAAAGTGAATTTGAAATGAGTATGATGGGAGAGTTAAAGTTTTTCTTAGGATTTCAGATCTGTCAATCTCCTGATGGTATTTTCTTCTGTCAAGAAAAATACATTAAGGAGCTTCTTAAGAAATTCGGATTAGAAACTGTCAAGTCTTCCAAAACTCCCATGAGTACCACTACTAAATTGGATAAGGATGAAAAAGGAATAAGTGTTGATATTAAGAAATATCGTGGTATGATTGGTTCTCTGCTATATCTGACTGCAAGTAGGCCAGATATACTCTTTAGTGTATGTTTATGTGCTAGGTTTCAAGCTGCTCCAAGGAATCCCACTTAAATGCTGTCAAGAGAATTTTAAATATCTAAGTGGGACTCATGAGTTAGGATTATGGTATCCGAAGGGTACCTCCTTTGATCTGATAGGATACTCAGATTCTGACTATGCTGGTAGTCTAATTGATAGGAAGAGCACCAGTGGCACTTGTCAATTCCTTGGTGAATCTTTAGTTTCCTGGTACTCTAAGAAACAGAATTCTGTTGCACTCTCAACTGCAGAAAGTGATATATTGCTGTAGGCAGTTGTTGTGCACAAATGTTATGGATGAAACAGACATTGAAGATTTCAATCTGTTTTATGATAGGATTCCTATTAGGTGTGATAACACCAGTGCAATAAACATCTCTAAAAATCCTATTCAACATTCTAGAACAAAACACATTGATGTCAGATATCACTTCATTCGTGATCATGTTCAAAGGGGTGACATATCTTTAGAGTTTGTCAATTCCGAAGATCAATTGGCAGATATCTTCACAAAGCCTTTAGATGAGAAAGACCTTCTGTGGTATTAGAATAAGATTAGGTCTTCTCAAGTATGAGAAATGTTAAGTTTTTCCTCTCTTTTCTGTCTTTATTGTTCACATCCTCCGGACCTTTTACTATTCACCGAAGATATACTCATCCACTGACCGGATGATATATTTCTAATCTGCCGACACGTGTCATCAATCGGACAATATCAGTTTACACGTGTGATTTCATCACGTCGGGCGTGGTTCTTTCTCTTTTAAACTCGGTTTCTTCTCCGAAACGCTTCATCTTGCGCGCCTCTTCAGTAACTCTCTGTCGTCAACCCCTTCTCTCTCTAGGTCAGCTTCACAAAATTTTCCAATGGACCAGGTTTTTGAGCATGATCATCTGGCTTCATCGGCTCGAGGTGATGCGGACCACCGCAAAAGAAGCCAAACTCAATCCTCGTCCGGCACGTGTGTTCCCTCGGGCAACTAGTTGGCCGTCGCTCTACTTCCTAAATGAGGATGCTGAAATCAGGTATCACGGCGATTTTAAGGAGAAGAAGTTGATTCCAGGTCGCGGGTAGTTCCCGACGAATTAGTATCTTTAAACATTATAGCACCCTTGACAGATATTGGATTAATAGGGCTGTTTGAGGTTGAATCTTTCTTTTTTCCCTCGGCCATTAGGATGTTTATGCCAATCTAAGCTATCCTTCTGACCTTTCTACCATTTCAAGCTATGTGCACGGAAAAAACATAGAAATCACTTCCCAATCCATCAATGAGCTTTTGGCTATCCCATGAACTTCCATTTCTTAGACTTCCTGATGGCCAACAATTTTTAAAAGAAATTGCTCTAGATCCGCGCAATATTCCAAATCCTTTAAAAAGCAAACATTTAACCATTCGAGCTCGCCTTCTTCATCAAATGATCTGCTATAATGTTCTTCCTAAGGGTGGTCATTATGATGACATTAGCAGCATGGAGCTTGTTATTCTTTATGCCATCTATATGAAGGCCCCAGTGGATATTGGATACATTATCCTGAGAAGGATGATACAGAGTGTTTCTTCAGGGACTACATCTTTTCCATACAACCTCCTCCTCATGAAGATTTTTCAGAAGTATAAGGTTGAATTTCCTGAGGATGAGAATCCCTTCTGTCTAAAACATTCCAGCTATTACTCCAAGACACTCTGTCCAGGATGGGAGTTAAGAGAAACCGTCAAGGGGTTTTTGTCTTGGATCAGTCCAAGCAGAGGATTGCAATGGTCAAAGCTGCCCGAAAAGGAAAAAGGGATGTGAGTTTGGATGAAGAATCATCTGTTCAAGAAAGTTGTGGTGATTCTGAGATCCCTGCCTTTGATTTTTCCCCTCCTAGTCCTCGGGTCACTCGCCCTCAACGTCCTCCACCAGTGCCCAGACGCCGTGCTCCTCCTTCTCTAGCCAACCCCTTTGAGGCTATGTCTGCTCCTCCAGTCCAACTATCTTCTCCAGCACCCATTATTGAAACAACTTTAGATCCTTCACCCTCTATGTTGCTGCTCACAATGCCTGCCTCTGCCCCTCTGTCTCCTGTTGATAAATCCTCTCCTCCGACATCCCTCTTGGTTCCCTCTCTACCTTCCCCAGTCATTCCCCCGCTGCTCCAACACTATCTCCACCTACAAGTCCAACTGCTCCTTTAAGTCCACCTTCAGAAGACGGAACTGGCCTTCTCTACTCTGCTGCTCCTCCTGCTCTCGTGTCTTCTCCTGCTCCAGCCAGTCCCATGGATGCCTCTCCAGCTGATCCTTCTGTAGAGCCTCCTTCATGCCTGGACATGGTGGTTTCCAGAGAACCTTCACCACCCCCTGCTCCTTGCATGGATTTGGTGGTCTATCAACCACCCCTCCCTCGCGATCTTGCTACACTTCAAGCTCTGGTGGATGCATATTTCAATCCCCACCGTGAAGTTCCCCTTTATGTTCAGAAAGCCTTTGAAATCGTCATTTAAATCTCTTCAAATAGATTTTTTTTTCTTAGTTGTAACTTTCTTTTAAAGACTACATTTTTTTAACTGCCCATACTCTGCTCTTGTGCTGACTTATGTTGAATGCACTGCTTTGGCTATTCTCTGCTATCTTGCAACATAATGGATTGTTTTTGATAATGTCAATGGGGAGAATGGTACAAATGAATGAGAAATGTTTTGATTGAGCATGTTTAGCAAGTAGTAATTTGGAATGCTAGTTATGAATATGCTATGTGTCTGTAACTGGATATAATGCATATATTGTGGGGGAGCTAGGATTATGGGGGAGAGTATACATAATCAAATTTTTAGATTGTCATCATCAAAAAGGGGGAGATTGTTGACTTAAATGATGTTTAAGTCTAAATTTGTTTTTGATGATGTATTTGTCTGTTTAATATTGTAATTTGATTATGTTTATTAATTGAATATAATGAAATGCATTTGAGTTAAATCTGTTGGAGATACCCTTAAAAAGGGTATTTTAGTATCTAATGCGTGTGATTGAGTGTACAGGGCTGAAACATTTCTAAACAATATGTCTAAGTCCACCGGCCGCTAAACGACAAGGCGGATGAGTAAACTGAAGTACTCCACCGCTCGCTAAACGACAAGGCGGATGAGTAAACTGAAGTACTCCACCGCTCACTAGACGACAAGGCGGATGAGTAAACTGAAGTACTCCACCGCTCGCTAAACGACAAGGCGGATGAGTAAATGGAATTCCTCTTCCGGTCACTAAACGACAAAGGCGGATGAGTAAATGGAATTCCTCTTTCCGGTCACTAAACAACAAAGGCGGAAGATGTCTAAGACTTCATCATCCGATGCCGGTTCAAGCATTTAAGCTTTCTCATCCGATGCCGGTTCAATGTTTTTCACTTGCATCATCCGATGGCGGTTCAAGACTACAAATGAGCTTTGTCTTCTGCCAAAATTCAATAAACCGCGAAGCTACAGTGACGTCGTTTTCAAGCTTTAACTTCAGAACATTTATGGCGACGACGACTTACAACTACAATCGGCAACGGCTACCTGAAAATGTACGAAAGCTCTCCAACGGTAACAAAGTTTCTATTATTGGACAAGGAGCATTGAAGTCAAGCCGATTCTGAAGACAGAGTATTTAAGCTAAGGTTAGAGCTCGAAGGACCAACTTTTGCCAATTTGAATTCTGAAGCCCTAAGCTGCGAAAGTTATCACTCTGTATTTTCACTACATCTCTCAATTCGAACTTGAGATTCAATTGCTGTGAGAGAGTAGTTTGTGCTTTATTTTTACAAACTCAAATCAATTGTAAAGGTTGTGGATTGACGCCCGTGAAGTTCAATCAAAATCTGTAAAGGCAGTTGATCGGAGCTCGGAATCCCAATCTATTTATTCTCGTGAGGAGAAGGTTAAGAATCTTCAAGGGGAGGAGCCTTGGAGCTTGGACGTAGGCAAGGTTTAGCCAACCACGTTAAAAATCCTGGTGTTAAATTTCTCTCTCTCTCTCTCTACTTTATATGGTTGTTTGCTGTTAATATTCAAACAAAAATTACAAGAGAAATTTACTAGATTATTAATTAAGTTTAAAAATGTCTAATTCACCCCCCTCTTAGACAATCTCGAGCCTACAATGCGTATCAAAGCAAGGTTTATATATTGTCTAAGTTTTTTATCTAAGATATACGTGTTAATTGAAAATGGCATTCAATAACCCTCTGCACAAATGGAAGGTCAGTCTACCACTAGACCTCCATTCTTCGAGGTATTGATTATGTGTACTGGAAATCTAGAATGAGAATTTAGTTCAAAGCTCTAGACTATGACATATGGAATAAATAGAAAATGGTTCCATATATCGCTTTAAAACAGGAGATGGTATTAGGACTCCCAAAGCATCACATGAACTAAATGATACTGACAAGAAAGAACTTGAGCCTGAATGCCAAGGCTATAAACACCATATACTGTGCTCTGAACAGAGATGGTTTAATAGCGTTACAAGGGTGTGAGGGAGTGCTCAAGAAGTGCACTTGTAGAGATCACACACGAAGGCACAAACCAGGTTAAAGAAAGGTAAATTGAGCATGTTAGTCCATGAGAATATGAACGGTTTTCCATGGAAAAGGTTGAAAACCACAGTTCTATGTTACTCGATTTACTAAACATCAATAACGGTCTTAAAGCTCTTGGTAAGACTTCTCAGGTGAAGAAGAAGAAGAAGAAGAAGAAGAAGAAGAAGAAGAAGAAGAAGAAGAAGAAGAAGAAGAAGAAGAAGAAGAAGAAGAAGAAGAAGAAGAAGAAGAAGAAGAAGAAGAAGAAGAAGAAGAAGAAGAAGAAGAAGAAGAAGAAGAAGAAGAAGAAGAAGAAGAAGAAGAAGAAGAAGAAGAAGAAGAAGAAGAAGAAGAAGAAGAAGAAGAAGAAGAAGAAGAAGAAGAAGAAGAAGAAGAAGAAGAAGAAGAAGAAGAAGAAGAAGAAGAAGAAGAAGAAGAAGAAGAAGAAGAAGAAGAAGAAGAAGAAGAAGAAGAAGAAGAAGAAGAAGAAGAAGAAGAAGAAGAAGAAGAAGAAGAAGAAGAAGAAGAAGAAGAAGAAGAAGAAGAAGAAGAAGAAGAAGAAGAAGAAGAAGAAGAAGAAGAAGAAGAAGAAGAAGAAGAAGAAGAAGAAGAAGAAGAAGAAGAAGAAGAAGAAGAAGAAGAAGAAGAAGAAGAAGAAGAAGAAGAAGAAGAAGAAGAAGAAGAAGAAGAAGAAGAAGAAGAAGAAGAAGAAGAAGAAGAAGAAGAAGAAGAAGAAGAAGAAGAAGAAGAAGAAGAAGAAGAAGAAGAAGAAGAAGAAGAAGAAGAAGAAGAAGAAGAAGAAGAAGAAGAAGAAGAAGAAGAAGAAGAAGAAGAAGAAGAAGAAGAAGAAGAAGAAGAAGAAGAAGAAGAAGAAGAAGAAGAAGAAGAAGAAGAAGAAGAAGAAGAAGAAGAAGAAGAAGAAGAAGAAGAAGAAGAAGAAGAAGAAGAAGAAGAAGAAGAAGAAGAAGAAGAAGAAGAAGAAGAAGAAGAAGAAGAAGATGAGGATATTGCATCTCACTAGAAGGTTCAGTAAGTTTCTGCAACGAAAGAGGAGAAGGAAAAAGGGTTTCCAAAGGGTTGAAAATCTCAAAAGGAAAAGGAAATCACGTGCTTTGGGTGTGGGAACGCCTGGGACATATGAAGGCAGAATGTCCACAAGCAAAGAAGGGTCCCAAGAAGTTCAAGAAAGGCAAGAGGCATTGGATGATAGTGAAGAAGATACCTCTCATCAGAAGATGAGGAAGTAGCAAACCTGTGCTTTATGGCACACGAGGACAAGGTTAGTTCTTTCCTCTAGTATTTTCAGTGACAGTGTAGTGATGACGATGAAGTATCTATTGATGCTTTCAATGATTTAGTTAAACAGTTTGGCCGGGTAAAAACTAAATACAACACTTTGAAAAAGGAAAATGCAAACATGGTAGAACTGATTGCAAGAAAAACTAATTGATGTCAAAGAGATTGATGAGCTTAAAAGCAAAAACGAAGATTTGAATAATATTATACTGAACTTCACTAAGGTGTGAAAATATTGAAGAGGGTAATAGGGAGGACAGGAACGCAAATTGACAGAACAGGATTAGGTTATGACAAGCCTAATAAAAAGAAAGTTTAAAATTCTTGTTAATCGTTTTACCTGTTTTGATTGCAATGAGTTAGGACATAAGTCATATGAATGTCCTTTGAAAATTAGATAAGAATCAAACAAAAACTTCAATGGGTTTCTAAGGGAACCAGACCTAACACTAGGACCCAAAAGATTTGGGTACTAAGAAGGCAACTTAGCATTTCTGTTTTGCAGGTGGATTGCTCTCCCGGGACAACTCTGTGTACATGACAGTGGTGTCAAGGCATATGACGGGGAGACTCACCAAGTTTATGTTGTCAACCAAGAAGAAAGGAAGTGTTACGTTGGTGGAAACCAAAGGGCAAAATGTTGGCATCGGCACTATAGGTAATCCCCTCATCTATATTGAAAATGTTTTACTTAGAGCAGGATTAACGCATTCATCTGATAAGATAAGCAGTTGTGTGAAAAGGGCTGAAAAGTAACTTTCAAATCAAAGTTTGTGTGGTCAAAGAATTTCTACTTAAAACATGTTTTGTTAAAGGATTAGACAAAAGAAAATGTCTATATTGTTGATTAAATGGCTTTGGCATTGTGATGAGAAAGTTTTGTTGTAATTCACTTAATGACTGCTGGACTTGGCAATAGGAGATTAGGACATGTAGGGATGGATACTTTAGCTAAGATACTAAGGGAAAAGTTAGTTAGAGGAATCCTAAGATATCTTTGAAAAGGTACCTAAAGTTGTGAAATTGTTCAAATGGGCAAGCAGATCAAAATTCTTTTGTCTCTAAGAATTCTATTTCTACCTTAGCATCTCCAACTCCTTCACATGGACCTCTCGGTCCTCAAGTTGCAAGTTCTAGGTGGTAAATTCTATGCTATGTCATTGTTGAAGACTTCTCAGATTTACCTGGGTATTCTTTCTAAGTCAAAGGATGAAACCTTGATACTTTCCTAGCTTAGGAAAAAAAGATTTCAAAATGAAAAAGAGCTCACCATTGTGCTATTCGTAGTGATCCTGGTGGAGAGTTTGAAAATGAAAAATTTGAACTCCTGTGTCTCAAATATGGAATTGAGCACAATTTCTCTTCTCCTAGGACCCCTCAGCAGAATGGTGTTGTTGAGAGGAAGAATAGATCTCTTCAAGAGCTTGCTAGGACTCTGCTTAATGAGATTCTCTTCCTAAGTATTTCTGGGCTGAAGCTGTAGCAACAGCCTGTTATGTGCTTAATCGGGTCTCCATAAGACCTATTTCTAGAGAAAACTCCATATGAGCTCTGGAGTGGAAAAACTCCTTCTGTCAAGTATTTTAGAGCCTTGGTAGTAAGTGCTTCATTCTAAATACTAAGAATAACTTAGGAAAATTCGATTCCAAATCTGATATTGGAATTTTTCTTGGTTATTCTCTGACCAGTAAAGCTTATAGAGTTTTCAATAGGAGAACTCTAGTTGTAGAGGAATCCGTTCATGTCAATTTTGATGAGACTCCTCAGCCATTAATCAATGTGGATGAGGATGATACTTTGGAATATCAACTGGATTCCCTTTCCTTAGAAAAGTCTAGTGATCCTTCCCAAGTAGAAAAATCTCTAGATCCTTCCCCTACTTCTCTAGATACTGTTCCTGTCAAGGATGAAAATCCTACTCTTCCTAGAGATTGGAAATTTGTCAGAAACCACCCAATTGATGAAGTCTTAGGTGATCCATCATTAGGAGTTAAGACTAGAGCCTCTCTTAGGAATCTCTGTGCCAATGTGGCATTTATCTCTCAAATAGAGCCTAAGAAATTTGAGGAGGCCGAGAATGATGAAAATTGGATTTTAGCTATGCAAGAGGAGCTAAATCAATTTGAAAGGAGCAATGTATGGGAACTTGTTCCACGGCCAAAGGATTATCCCATTATTGGAACTAAGTGGGTCTTTAAAAATAAATTGGATGAGAATGGGATTGTTGTCAGAAATAAGGCTAGACTAGTTGCTAAGGGATACTCTCAGGAAGAGGGTATTGATTTTGAGGAATCTTTTGCCCTTGTAGCACGTTTGCAATCTATTAGAATGCTTTTAGCTTTTGCCTGCTACAAGAACTTCACACTCTTTCAAATGGATGTAAAGAGTGCCTTTTTAAATGAATATATTTTGGAAGAAGTTTATGTTGAGCAGCCCTTAGGATTTGAATCCTTTGATAAACCCGATCATGTGTTTAAACTTAGGAAAGCTCTCTATGGTCTTAAGCAGGCTCCTAGAGCTTGGTATGATAGGTTGAAGAATTTCGTTGAGGAAAGAAATTTCAAAAAGGGTAATTCTGATTCAACTCTATTTACCATGCAAAAGGATGTAGACATCTTGTTAGTTCAAATCTATGTCAATGACATTATTTTTGGATCAACAAATGTCAGTTTGTGCAATGAGTTTTCCTCCCTCATGCAAAGTGAATTTGAAATGAGTATGATGGGAGAGTTAAAGTTTTTCTTAGGATTTCAGATCTGTCAATCTCCTGATGGTATTTTCTTCTGTCAAGAAAAATACATTAAGGAGCTTCTTAAGAAATTCGGATTAGAAACTGTCAAGTCTTCCAAAACTCCCATGAGTACCACTACTAAATTGGATAAGGATGAAAAAGGAATAAGTGTTGATATTAAGAAATATCGTGGTATGATTGGTTCTCTGCTATATCTGACTGCAAGTAGGCCAGATATACTCTTTAGTGTATGTTTATGTGCTAGGTTTCAAGCTGCTCCCAAGGAATCCCACTTAAATGCTGTCAAGAGAATTTTTAAATATCTAAGTGGGACTCATGAGTTAGGATTATGGTATCCGAAGGGTACCTCCTTTGATCTGATAGGATACTCAGATTCTGACTATGCTGGTAGTCTAATTGATAGGAAGAGCACCAGTGGCACTTGTCAATTCCTTGGTGAATCTTTAGTTTCCTGGTACTCTAAGAAACAGAATTCTGTTGCACTCTCAACTGCAGAAAGTGAATATATTGCTGTAGGCAGTTGTTGTGCACAAATGTTATGGATGAAACAGACATTGGAAGATTTCAATCTGTTTTATGATAGGATTCCTATTAGGTGTGATAACACCAGTGCAATAAACATCTCTAAAAATCCTATTCAACATTCTAGAACAAAACACATTGATGTCAGATATCACTTCATTCGTGATCATGTTCAAAGGGGTGACATATCTTTAGAGTTTGTCAATTCCGAAGATCAATTGGCAGATATCTTCACAAAGCCTTTAGATGAGAAAACCTTCTGTGGTATTAGAATAAGATTAGGTCTTCTCAAGTATGAGAAATGTTAAGTTTTTCCTCTCTTTTTCTGTCTTTATTGTTCACATCCTCCGGACCTTTTTACTATTCACCGGAAGATATACATCATCCACTGACCGGATGATATATTTTCTAATCTGCCGACACGTGTCATCAATCGGACAATATCAGTTTTACACGTGTGATTTCATCACGTCGGGCGTGGTTCTTTCTCTTTTAAACTCGGTTTCTTCTCCGAAACGCTTCATCTTTCGCGCCTCTTCAGTAAACTCTCTGTCGTCAACCCCTTCTCTCTCTAGGTCATCTTCACAAAAATTTTCCAATGGACCAGGTTTTTGAGCATGATCATCTGGCTTCATCGTCTCGAGGTGATGCGGGACCACCGCAAAAGAAAGCCAAACTCAATCCTCGTCCGGCACGTGTGTTCCCTCGGGCAACTAGTTGGCCGTCGCTCTACTTCCTAAATGAGGATGCTGAAATCAGGTATCACGGCGATTTTAAGGAGAAGAAGTTGATTCCAGGTCGCGGGGTAGTTCCCGACGAATTAGTATCTTTAAACATTATAGCACCCTTGACAGATATTGGATTAATAGGGCTGTTTGAGGTTGAATCTTTCTTTTTTCCCTCGGCCATTAGGATGTTTTATGCCAATCTAAGCTATCCTTCTGACCTTTCTACCATTTCAAGCTATGTGCACGGAAAAAACATAGAAATCACTTCCCAATCCATCAATGAGCTTTTGGGCTATCCCCATGAACTTCCATTTCTTAGACTTCCTGATGGCCAACAATTTTTAAAAGAAATTGCTCTAGATCCGCGCAATATTCCAAATCCTTTAAAAAGCAAACATTTAACCATTCGAGCTCGCCTTCTTCATCAAATGATCTGCTATAATGTTCTTCCTAAGGGTGGTCATTATGATGACATTAGCAGCATGGAGCTTGTTATTCTTTATGCCATCTATATGAAGGCCCCAGTGGATATTGGATACATTATCCTGAGAAGGATGATACAGAGTGTTTCTTCAGGGACTACATCTTTTCCATACAACCTCCTCCTCATGAAGATTTTTCAGAAGTATAAGGTTGAATTTCCTGAGGATGAGAATCCCTTCTGTCTAAAACATTCCAGCTATTACTCCAAAGACACTCTGTCCAGGATGGGAGTTAAGAGAAACCGTCAAGGGGTTTTTGTCTTGGATCAGTCCAAGCAGAGGATTGCAATGGTCAAAGCTGCCCGAAAAGGAAAAAGGGATGTGAGTTTGGATGAAGAATCATCTGTTCAAGAAAGTTGTGGTGATTCTGAGATCCCTGCCTTTGATTTTTCCCCTCCTAGTCCTCGGGTCACTCGCCCTCAACGTCCTCCACCAGTGCCCAGACGCCGTGCTCCTCCTTCTCTAGCCAACCCCTTTGAGGCTATGTCTGCTCCTCCAGTCCAACTATCTTCTCCAGCACCCATTATTGAAACAACTTTAGATCCTTCACCCTCTATGTTGCTGCTCACAATGCCTGCCTCTGCCCCTCTGTCTCCTGTTGATAAATCCTCTCCTCCGACATCCCTCTTGGTTCCCTCTCTACCTTCCCCAGTCATTCCCGCTGCTCCAACACTATCTCCACCTACAAGTCCAACTGCTCCTTTAAGTCCACCTTCAGAAGACTGAACTGGCCTTCTCTACCTCTGCTGCTCCTCCTGCTCTCGTGTCTTCTCCTGCTCCAGCCAGTCCCATGGATGCCTCTCCAGCTGATCCTTCTGTAGAGCCTCCTTCATGCCTGGACATGGTGGTTTCCAGAGAACCTTCACCACCCCCTGCTCCTTGCATGGATTTGGTGGTCTATCAACCACCCCTCCCTCGCGATCTTGCTACACTTCAAGCTCTGGTGGATGCATATTTCAATCCCCACCGTGAAGTTCCCCTTTATGTTCAGAAAGCCTTTTGAAATCGTCATTTAAATCTCTTCAAATAGATTTTTTTTTTTCTTAGTTGTAACTTTCTTTTAAAGACTACATTTTTTTTAACTGCCCATACTCTGCTCTTGTGCTGACTTATGTTGAATGCACTGCTTTTGGCTATTTCTCTGCTATCTTGCAACATAATGGATTGTTTTTGATAATGTCAATGGGGGAGAATGGTACAAATGAATGAGAAATGTTTTTGATTGAGCATGTTTAGCAAGTAGTAATTTGGAATGCTAGTTATGAATATGCTATGTGTCTGTAACTGGATATAATGCATATATTGTGGGGGAGCTAGGATTATGGGGGAGAGTATACATAATCAAATTTTTAGATTGTCATCATCAAAAAGGGGGAGATTGTTGACTTAAATGATGTTTAAGTCTAAATTTGTTTTTGATGATGTATTTGTCTGTTTAATATTGTAATTTGATTATGTTTATTAATTGAATATAATGAAATGCATTTGAGTTAAATCTGTTGGAGATACCCTTAAAAAGGGTATTTTAGTATCTAATGCGTGTGATTGAGTGTACAGGGCTGAAACATTTCTAAACAATATGTCTAAGTCCACCGGCCGCTAAACGACAAGGCGGATGAGTAAACTGAAGTACTCCACCGCTCGCTAAACGACAAGGCGGATGAGTAAACTGAAGTACTCCACCGCTCACTAGACGACAAGGCGGATGAGTAAACTGAAGTACTCCACCGCTCGCTAAACGACAAGGCGGATGAGTAAATGGAATTCCTCTTCCGGTCACTAAACGACAAAGGCGGATGAGTAAATGGAATTCCTCTTCCGGTCACTAAACAACAAAGGCGGAAGATGTCTAAGACTTCATCATCCGATGCCGGTTCAAGCATTTAAAGCTTTCTCATCCGATGCCGGTTCAATGTTTTTCACTTGCATCATCCGATGGCGGTTCAAGACTACAAATGAGCTTTGTCTTCTGCCAAAATTCAAATAAACCGCGAAGCTACAGTGACGTCGTTTTCAAGCTTTAACTTCAGAACATTTATGGCGACGACGACTTACAACTACAATCGGCAACGGCTACCTGAAAATGTACGAAAGCTCTCCAACGGTAACAAAGTTTCTATTATTGGACAAGGAGCATTGAAGTCAAGCCGATTCTGAAGACAGAGTATTTAAGCTAAGGTTAGAGCTCGAAGGACCAACTTTTGCCAATTTGAATTCTAAGCCCTAAGCTGCGAAAGTTATCACTCTGTATTTTCACTACATCTCTCAATTCGAACTTGAGATTCAATTGCTGTGAGAGAGTAGTTTGTGCTTTATTTTTACAAACTCAAATCAATTGTAAAGGTTGTGGATTGACGCCCGTGAAGTTCAATCAAAATCTGTAAAGGCAGTTGATCGGAGCTCGGAATCCCAATCTGTTTATTCTCGTGAGGAGAAGGTTAAGAATCTTCAAGGGGGGAGCCTTGGAGCGTGGACGTAGGCAAGGTTTAGCCGAACCACGTTAAAAATCCTGGTGTTAAATTTCTCTCTCTCTCTCTACTTTATATGGTTGTTTGCTGTTAATATTCAAACAAAAATTACAAGAGAAATTTACTAGATTATTAAATTAAGTTTAAAATGTCTAATTCACCCCCCTCTTAGACAATCTCGATCCTACAACATTCAAGCTAGACTTGTAGCTAAAGGTTATACCCAAAGGGGATGAATTGACTATGGAGAGACTTTCTCTCTTGTAGCTATGCTTAAGTCCATTCGTATCTTGCTCTCTATTGCAGCTCATTATGATTATGAGATTTGGCAGATAGATGTCAAGACAGCCTTTCTAAATGGTAATCTTGAGAAAATCATTTATATGGAGCAACTAGAAGGTTTCATAGATAAAAATGCAAAGTAAAAGGTTTGCAAGTTAAATAGGTCTATTTATAGACTCAAACAAGCATCCAGGTCATGGTATATAAGATTTGATGAAGCAATCAAAACTTATGAGTTCACGCAGTGCCTTGATGAGTCTTGTGTATACAAGCTCATTAATGACAAGCGTGTGGTCTTCTTAGTTCTATACATTGATGATATTCTACTTATTAGAAATAATGTAGAATTATTATCAGATATAAAAACATGGTTGGCTAAGCAATTCCAAATGAAAAGATTTAGAAAATGCAAGCTACATTCTAGGGATCCGTCTAATAAGAGATCGCAAAAACAGAATGTTAGCTTTGTCTCAAACGTTGTATATTGACAAAATAGTTGTCAAATATTCAATACAAAACTCCAAGAAGGATTATTTACCTTCTAGATATGGAGTTATGCTTTCTAAAGATAATTTCTTTAAATCTAACTTATTTGTTTATTACATATAATTATTTATATATTATAAATGACGATCCTATTATTATTGTGAAAAATTATTTTCCACAATATTTAAGTTGCACACGTATTGGTGTTATGAACACCAGTAATTCTGCCATGTGAGTGAACTTAAATTCCAACATTCGTCTCCTTCGTCATTCTCATGTTTGATAGCTCCAGTGAGGTCATTTCCACCATGAGATTTTTCTCCCAAATCCTCATTCCATTTTCATACCATTTTTGTTTCAACAATCTAACCTAAAGAGAGGTAATGTGATTGTGGAAATGCATATTTATGTGTCGAAGACGCTAGGTAATGCCATTTCTCTGGCAGTGTTTTTGGGTCTTCTTTACTTCAAACTTTGACATGGAGCATGAGAGGAGTAGGGTGGGAATGACGAATTATAAGGACTAAGAAAGAGTCATATAGAAGAGACATTTAAAAGAATTTGTACGCAGACCTTGACGATAAGAAGTTTACTGTTAACGCCTCAAAGACATCTCTTAACAAAGGTTCTAGCACCATGTCAGATGTGTCCGAAGAAGAAGTGCAAAGCAAACGAAACATGCCCAAAAGTAAACTAACTGTAACACCCGGCATTTTTGCCATGTAATAGTTTTCCCGGATCATTTAAACGAGATCGATATTATATTAATACAAAGGAATGTTTTGGTTGAATTGTTGGAATAATTAGTGGAGAATTAAACTAATGTGTAACTAAACCAAAACACTAAGTTTGAAATGCATGGAAGGGCAAATTAGAGAGAAATTAAGATTGGTGGGAGATAACCAATGGATGATTGCCAAGTGGCAATAACTTGCTGAGAAACCTACCTATTCTCCTTCCTTCTACGTGACAATTCATATGCATTTTTCCTTCTCTGTATTCCTCTCTACATTCTCTCTTTTAGTCGACAAATCAACCATCGAAGCTACTTCCATCTCCTCAGTTCCTTTCTGTTTCTCCGCTAAGGTAAGCATCTTTTATTGCTAATAAGTTTGGACAAGTTAAATGCGAGTTTTTACCGAAGTTTAGAGTTATTGTGTTTGATGAAAACTCGCTGTTTTTGGATGAAAACACACCAGTTTGTTTTCTAAGAGTTTGAATGAGTTTGGAACAAATTCTTCTAACTAATTTGTTAGTATTTGCAGCATTGTTTATTTCTCTATGTGCTTGTTACAGATCTGTGCACTTCCGAGACATTCGAGCATTCTACACTACAGCAAACAGGTAAGTTCATAACCGTAGGTTGGCCCTTATGGCCCTACATCACGGAGGTACTAGGTTTTCTGTTCTGTCGGGTAGTTTTGGGTAGAAATGTTATAGCTTCTGTTCAGTTTGTGTTCTGAGTTGTCTGTTCAGTTTGTGTTCTGAGTTGTCTGTTCAGTTCATGTTCTGAGTTGTCTGTGTTCTGCTTCACAATACACCCTGTTATTTCTGACGTCTGCTGTTATAGGTTCAGGCACTGAGAATGTCATGCATACACGTTTTACTGAAAATCCATGCAAAACCGATTTCTGTACACTGTTTGAAACTAATAAGATAAAATACGACTGAAATGTACCAGGTTAAGTGCGAGACGGGGACTGGCCCCAGAACTGTTTACTGTTTACTGTTTACCGTTTACTGTACTGTATCCCTGAATGTGCCTGATAGTGCACCCTCCCCCTCCCCCACTGTTTTCCAGTTCCCCTATAAGCTCCACTTAATTCTACTGCCACTGTAACTTAATGCTCTGTACTGTCACCGTATTTCTGAAAAACTGCATGCATAGCATTTTGCATCACTGCATTCTGATTATGTCCTTACTGAGTTTTAGACTCATAGGTGAACTCTCTGATGTAGGTACTGAACCTGAAACCGAGGACTTTGTTCCTCAAAATGACAATCTGATGTAACTGGTGGATCGAGCTCACAGGGTGGTTGCTGCGGTTAGACATAATTCTGTTCTGAGGTTCAAGTTCTTAAAATATAGTTTATATTGTAAAGTTTTTATGAAATTCTGGTCTTTGTGTTAAAAGCCCTGTAGAAAACTTCTGTCTTGGAAGTTTCTGTAAATATATGTTAAGTTTTGTATTGTCTTTGAAATTTTGAAACAATGTATAGATTCTGTTTCAATGTTTAAAACCGCTGTATTTGACAGTTAAGTTTGTATTCTAGAGTATTCTGGAAATTCGTTTGGGATAATCTCTGATAATCTGTGCATGGATTGTCTCTGGTTTCGGAATAATCCATGTAGTTGTCTTCTTGATCTTCTGTTAGGTTCCTTTTTTTAACTTCTGTCATGTTCCCATGCATGCTTTAAAACTGTGTTTAGAATCGGGTTTGAGGGTTTGAAGCCTTTATGCCTTCTGTTCTGATGCTCCCTGTCTGTATATCTTTCTGTTAAAAATTGTCAAGTTTTATCTCAGAAACTGCATCTTCCGATCCCTTTAGAAATTTTCTTCTACCGGTTTTGTTGCTGTCTGCATCTGCCGGTTGACGTCATCCCATCTTTTGATGACGTCATCATACATTCTGATTTCCACCTGCTGCCTATATCTGCCGATGACGTCATCACATCTTCCGATGACGTCATCTATTTTGTTTTATTTAATTCACTGGTGAAAGATGCGAAATTTGTCTGTTTTAAACTTCATCTACCGATGACGTCATAACATCTTCCGTCTGACATCATCGCCTCTTCCGATTTCGTTTGCTATCTGCTTCTTCCGGCCACGTCATCTGCCTAAATCTTCCGGTATCATTTCTGCTTGCATCCACCGATTTTCACTGTACATCTTTTGTCGTATCTGCATCCACCGATAGCTTTAATCTCTCCACCCAGTTTTGAGATCAGCTCCTACCGTCTGACGTCATCCCTGTTTCTGTCTTTATAAATTGTATCTACCGTTTGACGTCATCTGTTTTGTCTTATTCGACATCTACCGCCCAGTTTAGTTCACATTTACCGCTGCCCGCTGCCCGATTGTTATATTGCCTTTGTTTATTTACATCTGCCGCTGCCCTTAAAATTTAATCTTCCGTCCAACAGTATTTTATTTGTTTTAGTTAAGTCTTCCGCCAGCTTTATGCTTATTTTGCTTTCCACTCCAGAGAACTCTCTCTCTGTGAAGTATCAAAGTTTTATAATTGTCCAGACTTGTTCTAAACGTTCCGTTCCCTGCATTTCCGTCTAAATAAAAAAAAAAATAGTCTCTGTTTTCTGTCAACTGTCCTGGAGTGATGGCTCCGATCCCGGACCCCGATCGGGTTCGGTTTCGGGCTGTCACAGTTGTGGTATCAGAGAGACAAGGTTTTAAAACCAATTATATGAAATGTCTGACTGCGCAACCCGCCACGTGAGATCGCTCCACCAACTGTAAGTGTTTAAAAATTTCTGTAAAAGTTCTGTTTATTAAGTTAGGTTATTCTGTTTATAGGGTTTATTAGAAATGGTGAGAGGACATCAAGAAGAGTCAAGCGAAAGCTCTCGAGCCATTGACCGACTAACCGAACTGGTGGGTGCACAGTCACGCATGGTTGAATGCATGATGGCCAGAGAAGATGATAAAAACAATAACCATGAGAATAACAATCGTGATAATGCGCCGCGAGACAACAGTGGAGACAGATTCCGGCGACTCCAGCCGCCTTCATTTGATGGACTGTCTACAGACCCGACCCGCGCAGAGACCTGGATTCGAACAATGGAGAAGATGTTCAGTTATGCAGACGTGGAAGACAACAAGAAGGTTGTTTGTGCCACGTTTTATCTCATCGAAAGTGCTGGATTTTGGTGGGACACAGTGCAGGCGACTACAGTGGCATTAAGCTGGGAGGGATTCAAGAATATCTTCTACGAGATGTACTTTGACCGGGGAGTGAGGAACGAGAAGTTGCTTGAATTCTCTCGGCTGCGACAGTATGGATCAGTGGCTGAATATGTTCAGAAATTCGAGTCATTGTCCCGATATGCAACACACCTGGTGGCCACCGATGAGAACAAGGTACACCAGTTCATTCAAGGGTTAAAGATGGACCTTCTACGAGGAATCACAACCGGAGGGTTTGATGAGGCACCATATGTGAAGGTGGTGGCCAAGGCTTATCAGTTAGAGGCTTTAGAAATGAAGGCCCAGAGACAGAGAGATCCACCAAGAGGGATTATGAGAAATGTTCCTCAACAACAACAACAACAACAACAAAGAGGCCAAAATTTTCAACCTCAGCAGCAACAAAACAGGGGCATTAAGAGGCCCAATGAGACCATCACTTACCCAGACAAAGGGAAGAGACCGATGGGAGATCCTCAGCTCACCGTATGCCCACGATGCCAGAAAGGCCACAAGGGTGAATGCAGGCTTCTTACGGGTGGCTGCTTCCGATGTGGCAAAGGAGGCCATCACGTCCGTGATTGCCCGATACCCGACACGAGACAAAATTAGGCCGTGACAAGAGTCTTTGCAATGATGGAGGACGTTGATGATGCTGATCTGCACACAGCAATTACAGGTACAATTTTGTTGTGTAACATATTTGCATATACTTTGTTAGACACGGGGGCCACTCATTCATTTGTGGCCATGGACTTTGCGGGTAGGGAGAACTTATGCCTTGTATCCTCAGATCAGCCCTACAGTGTTATGCTACCATCCGGAGAGTTTATGCACTCCGAGCAGGCAGTGCAGCGTGATATAGTGTCAGTTGGAGACCAGAAATTGTATGTCAATCTTATCGTCATCGGTATGAAAGGATACGAAGTGATTCTGGGGATGGACTGGCTATTTAGACATCATGTCACCATCAACTATAGGTCCGGGCTCGTAACTTTTAAGCGCCCGAACGAAGTAGAGTTCTCCTATCAGGCAGTACCAAAGAAACATCGTATGCCTGTTATAGTTACCTTGAAAGCTCAACGGCTGATGAAGTCAGGATGCATCGGATTTCTTGCCCACGTGGTGGATGTTCAAAGGCAAAATGAGGTGGAACTTCAAAACATTCCGGTAGTCTGGGACTTCTCAGAGGTTTTCTTAGATGACTTACCGGGATTGCCACCTGATCGTGAAATCGAGTTTGAAATTGATGTATATCCTGGTACGGAACCAGTATCGAAGAATCTGTACCATATGGCACCAATTGAACTGAAGAAATTGAAGGCTCAGCTGAAAGAGTTAGTGGACAAGGGTTTTGTGCGCCCTAGTTTCTCTCCGTGGGGTGCTCCCGTCTTGTTTGTCAAGAAGAAGGATGGGTCCCTACGGATGTGTATTGACTACCGTGAGCTGAACAAGTTGACGATCAAGAATAAGTACCCGTTGCCAAGAATCGATGATTTATTTGACCAGCTACAGGGAGCTCGGGTATTTTCTAAGATTGACTTACGCTCCGGCTATTACCAGTTGAAAGTCAGAGCTGAAGATATTCCAAAGACTGCCTTCAGGACCCGATATGGACACTACGAGTTCTTGGTGATGTCGTTCGGGTTAACCAATGCTCCGGCAGCGTTTATGGACCTGATGAACAGGGTATTCCAAGATGTCTTGGATAAATTTGTAATCGTCTTCATCGACGACATCTTGGTTTACTCCAGGAGTGAGGCCGAACATGGGGAGCACTTGGCAATTGTGCTATCGACTCTGAGGCAGCATCAACTATATGCCAAGCTATCAAAGTGTGAATTCTGGCTGAATAGGATTAATTTCCTAGGCCACGTGGTGTCTGCAGAAGGAGTATCTGTGGACCCGGCCAAGATTGAGGCTGTAAGAGACTGGCCAAGGCCGAGGAATGCAAGCGAGGTGCAGAGCTTTATCGGACTAGCTGGTTATTACAGGAAATTCATCAAGGGGTTTTCTGTGATAGCGAAGCCTATGACCAGCTTAACGAAGAAGGAAATCAAGTTCAAGTGGTCTGAAGCATGTGAGGTGAGCTTTCAGACGCTTAAGCAGAAATTAACCACTGCTCCTCTGTTAGTATTGCCAGTTGAAGACGGCAAATTCAGCGTATATTGTGATGCGTCCAAGGTTGGCTTGGGATGTGTATTAATGCAAGAAGGGAAAGTAGTGGCATACGCATCCAGACAATTGAAGAGCCATGAAGAGAACTACCCTACCCACAACCTTGAGTTAGCGGCTGTTGTGTTTGCGCTGAAAGTATGGAGGCATCACCTATATGGACAATCATGCGAAGTGTTTTCTGACCACAAGAGTTTGAAGTACCTCTTTACTCAGAAAGAGTTGAATATGAGGCAGAGGCGGTGGTTGGAATTCGTGAAAGATTACGATGTCGAGATTAAATACCACCCGGGGAAGGCTAATGTGGTAGCTGATGCACTGAGCAGGATGCCAGCTACTATGCAACCAGTTATGTCGGCCGTATCGATGCCTTTGAGGACGGAGATACAGAAGTTCGATATGGAGATAGTTTCTGGGCTATCAGCCATACTAGCAGACTTAACCCTATGGCCCACCGTCCTGGATCGCATTAAGGAAGCCCAGAAGACCAATTCAAAGGAGATGGCTGATATGGTGAGCAAAGTACCAATTGCTTCTTCCGATTTCAGTTATTCGGGAGATGGAGTTCTGAAGTTCAAAAACAGATGGTATGTTCTGAAAGACGAAGAGCTACGGAAGCACATCTTATCGGGAGCCCATTCATCTTCTTTCTCTGTGCATCCTGGAAGCACAAAGATGTATCATGACTTGAAGCTTCACTTCTGGTGGCCAAATATGAAGAAGGAAGTGGCCAAGTATGTGGAGTCTTGTATGATATGTCAACAAGTCAAAGCTGAACATCAACGACCAAGTGGAACGCTTCAGCCCCTTCCGATTCCTGAATGGAAGTGGGAGAACATCACAATGGACTTTGTTGTTGGCCTTCCAAGGACAGCTAAAGGCCACAATAGCATATAGGTCATAGTGGACAGATTGACGAAGTCGGCCCATTTTCTACCTGTGAAGACAACGTACTCCATGGATCAGTACGCGGAACTGTACATCAGTGAGATTGTTAAGCTGCATGGTATTCCGGTGTCAATTGTTTCGGACCGGGATCCTAGATTCACTTCCAGGTTTTGGAAAAGTTTGCAGAGCTCTTTGGGCACTAGATTGGATTTCAGCACGGCATTTTATCTACAGACGGATGGACAATCTGAGAGAACAATCCAAATACTTGAGGATATGTTAAGGGTGTGCATGCTGGAACTTAATGCTCCTTGGAGTAGATATTTGCCACTCGTGGAGTTTGCCTACAACAATAGCTATCAGGCTACAATTGGCATGGCTCTATATGAAGCTCTCTACGGCAGGAAGTGTAGATCTCCATTGTGTTGGGATGAGGTCGGAGAAACCAAGCTTATCGGCCCTGAGATATTACAGTAGATGTCCGTGGTGATTGCCGCAATCAAGCAACGAATAAAGATTGCTCAGAATCGACAGAAAAGTTATGCGGACCATAGAAGAATGAACTTGGAGTTTGCTGAGGGTGATGAAGTGTTTTTGAAGGTGTCACCTTTCAAAGGCGTAATGAGATTTGGCAAGAAAGGGAAGCTAAGCCCAAGGTTTGTTGGGCCTTTTCCCATTTTGAAGAGAATTGGGAACATGGCCTACAGACTACAGCTACCAGCGTCTATGGATGGTGTTCATAATGTTTTCCATGTGTCAATGCTGAAAAAGTGCGTGCGAGATCCAACTCAGATCGTGGAACATGTGGACTTTGATATCATGCCGACGCTGACCTATGAAGAAAGGCCCATACAGATACTGGATACCTCGCTCAAAGTATTGCGCAATAAAGTGGTCCCATTGGTAAAAGTTTTATGGCGAAATCATAATGTCGAGGAAGCCACATGGGAAAGACAAGCGGATGTTAGAGCACAATATCCAGACCTATTCGATTAGGCAAATTTTGGGGACAAAATTTCTGTTAAGGTAGGTGGAATGTAACACCCGGCATTTTTTCCATGTAATAGTTTTCCCGGATCATTTAAACGGGATCGATATTATATTATTACAAAGGAATGTTTTGGTTGAATTGTTGGAATAATTAGTGGAGAATTAAACTAATGTGTAACTAAACCAAAACACTAAGTTTGAAATGCATGGAAGGGCAAATTAGAGAGAAATTAAGATTAGTGGGAGATAACCAATGGATGATTGCCAAGTGGCAATAACTTGCTGAGAAACCTACCTATTCTCCTTCCTTCTACGTGACAATTCATATGCATTTTTCACCATGGGGTGCACCTGTCCTTTTTGTTAAAAAAAAAGACGGATCAATGCGTATGTGCATAGACTATAGAGAGTTGAATAAGCTAACTGTCAAGAACAAGTATCCACTGCCGAGGATTGATGACTTATTTGACCAACTTAAGGGTGCGAGAGTTTTCTTTAAGATTGACCTTAGGTCCGGTTACTATCAGTTGAAGGTTAAATCTGAGGATATCCCAAAGACTGCCTTTCGCACAAGGTATGGACATTATAATTTTTTGGTTATGTCTTTTGGTTTGACTAATGCGCCAGCAGCCTTCATGGATCTTATGAATAGGGTGTTTCACGAGTATTTGGACAAGTTTGTCATTGTATTCATCGATGACATACTAATCTATTCTAGAACTAAGGAAGAGCATGCAAAACATTTGAGTTTAGTGTTGGATGTACTGAGAAGACACCAGCTTTATGCTAAGTTTTCAAAGTGTGAATTTTGGTTGGACAGAGTTCACTTTCTTGGTCATGTGATCTCTGGTGATGGAATATCTGTTGATCCAGCCAAGGTTCAAGCAGTTAAGGAATGGCCCCAACCGAAGAGTGCTACAGATATTAGAAGTTTTCTTGGACTAGCAGGGTATTACAGAAAGTTCATTGAAGGATTTTCAAAGATTGCCACACCACTTACTAGGTTAACAAGGAAAAACGTGAAATATACATGGACTGACGAATGTGAACATAGTTTCCAAACCTTGAAACAGGAGCTGACCAATGCTCCAATTTTGACCCTCCCTGTTGAAGGTGGTAAATTTAGTATTTATTGTGATGCTTCTAAGATCGGTCTTGGCTGTGTGTTGATGCAAGATGATAAGGTTATAGCCTATGCTTCTAGACAGTTAAAAACTCATGAGAAGAACTACCCTACGCACGACTTGGAATTAGCTGCAGTTGTATTTGCACTTAAAATTTGGAGGCATTACCTATATGGACAAACTTGTGAGGTATTTTCAGATCATAAAAGTCTGAAGTATATTTTCACGCAAAAAGAACTGAATATGAGGCAGCGTAGATGGTTAGAGTTTGTCAAAGATTATGATTTTGAGATTAAGTACCACCCTGGTAAGGCAAATGTTGTGGCAGATGCCTTGAGTAGAGTCACAACCTCAACCCCAACTATGATTTCCAATATGCCATTAACCTTAGAGTCAGAATTCCAAAAGTTTAATCTAGAAGCAGTGACCAATGTATCAGCTATACTTTCAGCCATAACCTTAAAGCCTACCATTCTTGAGAAAATAAAGGAAGCTCAGACAAATGATGATGAATGTATCAAGTACAAGTCAAGCATGGATTCTACGGACAAGACAGAATTTAGCCATTCTACCGATGGAATCCTTAAGTTTAGAAATAGGTGGTTTGTTCCTGCCAATAATGTGCTTCGTGAGGAAATTCTTTCTGAGGCTCACTCTTCCGGATTCTCTGTCCACCCTGGGAGTACAAAGATGTACAGAGATCTCAAGCAGTACTACTGGTGGCCAGGTATGAAAAGAAGTGTGGCGATGTATGCAGGGTCATGTCTGATCTGCCAGCAAGTCAAAGCTGAGCACCAGAGACCCTCACGGACATTGCAACCCTTGCCAGTTCCCGAATGGAAATGGGAACAAATAACGATGGACTTTGTTGTTGGATTACCTAGGACAGCTAAGGGACATGATGCAATTTGGGTGATAGTTGACCGTCTAACCAAGTCAGCTCATTTTCTGCCAATAAAGATAACCTACTCGATGGATCAGCTAGCTGAATTGTACATGCAAGAGATCGTCAGACTGCATGGAGTTCCAAGTTCTATAGTTTCAGACCGAGACTCTAGATTTACATCTAAGTTTAGGAGGAGTTTGCATAAGGCTATGGGAACACAACTTAGTTTTAGCACAGCCTTCCACCCTCAAACTGATGGACAATCTGAAAGAACCATTCAAACACTGGAGGATATGCTTCGTGCATGCACACTGGATTTCCAAGGTTCTTGGAACAAGTACCTGTCCTTAGTAGAATTCTCTTACAACAACAGTTTTCAGGCAACCATAGGTATGGCACCATACGAGGCATTATATGGACGGAAGTGCAGATCACCATTGTATTGGGATGAAGTTGGGGAGGCACAATTGATTGGTCCTGAAATTGTGCAACAGACAGTAGAGAAGATTGCTCTTATCCGTCAAAGAATCCTGACAGCTCAAAGCCGACAGAAAAGCTATGCAGACAAAAGACGAAGGGAACTGGAATTTGAGGTAGGTGATGAAGTTTTTCTTAAGGTGTCACCTTTCAAAGGAGTTGTGAGATTTGGAAAGAGAGGAAAGTTGAACCCTAGATTTATTGGACCATTCACTATTCTGAAGAGAGTTGGGAGAGCAGCCTATCAGTTGCAACTACCGGCATCTATGGATGAAATACACAGTGTGTTCCATGTGTCTATGTTGAAGAAATGCATTAGGAGTCCATATCAAGTCATGGAACAGCAAGACCTTGAGATTCATCCTACCCTTGCCTATGAAGAGAGACCAGTAAAGATATTAGACCATGCAGTGAAGGTATTGCGCAACAAAGAGGTTCCACTAGTGAAAGTCTTATGGCGCAATCAGAACATGGAGGAGACAACTTGGGAACGTCAGCAAGACATGATGGAACAACATCCGGAGTTATTCAGGTACTGAATTTTGAGGACAAAATTCTTTCAAGGAGGGTAGATTGTAGCACCCGGTTCTATCGAACCAGCTCTTTTATTATTAATAAAATACTCTTGATTAGTCAATAAATTAAGTAGGGTTATTAAATAACTTGGCAAGGGCATTAGAGTAAATTGCAATTTTCAAAGAGTAGATAACGTATTTAAGGGAAGAGGGTTGGGTTTAATGCACTGTAGCCGCCACCATTTCATACCATTTCCTCTTCGGGTTTCAGCTTAGGCAGACGAGCTCTCTAGGCGATCTTCCTCGCCCGATCCACCTTCGACCTAGGTAAGTTTTCCATTCATCTTCTCGATATTATAGTGAGTAGATAGCGGGAGTGCAATGCGTGTGTAACTTGGTGAATGCTGTGAGTGAGCAGAGTTCGAGTTTAGTGCTGAACCAAGAATGTGAGATGGCCCGAAGTTCTAAGCTAGCTCCTTAGATTTGTGAATGGTGTGGGATGAGATTTAGTGAAGTTCTGATTAGTGTTCTGTTTATGACACTAGGTGAACAGGGCTTTCAAGTAGTTGAAACCGAGCGATTTCCAAGAGACCAGGTAGGTAGAGTTTGTTTGTGCCTTCGGGCCTACATCACAAAACAGTAGGAATTATGTATGTTTGTGTGTTTATTTCCAGTTGTCATGCATCATATTTTGAAATGTACGAAAATGAATTTACATGATTTGAATCGGCAAGGAAGGAACAGATTGAAACAGTACGTGAAGCAGATTTGCTGTTAAGGGAATTAATCCAACCCTTAATGAGCCAGTGGATTGAGGTTTTGGGGAAAGTGATCCACTTCCCAATCCTACAGGGGGATCTGAATAGTTATGAGTATCAGATTTGCTGTTAGGGGAATTAATCCAATCCTTAACGAGCCAGTGGATATTTATACTTTGGGAGAAATGATCCAACTCCCAACTTCACAGGGGGATCTGTACAGAAACGATGAATATGCAACTGAGATGAGAAAAGTAGAAACTGCATGTTTAGGAATTTATGTTTCAGTATTTCATTTCATTATGGCTTTACTTGCTTAGCATTAGGCTAATAGATGAGTTTTGTGATGTAGGTGAAGAAGCTTTAGCAGGTGTGTTTACTGAGTTCACAGAGAGATAGTTGGGTTGGAGGAGTGCATCCACACAATGTTCTGGCAGCTGATGGGGCAGTTTAATTGATGTCTGTTGGAGTGAAGGTTTTATTATCAATGCTTTATTTTGGATGGATCGAGTTTTCATAACAGTAATGATTTCAGTGTTTTGAACAAATTGAGTTTTACTATCTGACAATGGCATTTCGTTGAGCTTTGAAGATTTGTACTTGTTGGATTTTAAGTAATACATGGGTTTGAATCCTTTTCTGAGTGATTTCAGTAAGGCAAATAGATTCTTTTCTATAAATGGAGCTGTATTGTATAATTAGGAGTAGCCAGAATGTCGCCCTGAATCTATCGGTAGATAGAATCTATCGGTGGGAGGGGTGTGTTTTGTTATCTGTCGGTAGATGCATTCTATCGGCAGAAGTTGAGTAGTTTGAACCTACCGGAAGGAGATGTCTATCGGTAGATGTTTTTTTGTCATTTTGCTATTGATAGAAGTAATTCTATCGGTAGATGTTTAGTCCTGTCGTTTTGGATGACGTCATCGGCAGAAGCCTGTTTCTGTCCCTTCCGTTGATTTTATCCATCGGCAGAAGCGTTTGACTTCTGTTGTTCTATCATTGGCAGAAGTTGGATGACCTTTATCGGCAGATGAAGTCATGTTGACTTCATCGGCAGATGAAGTTGTGTTGACGTCATCGGTAGGTGCAGCCCGCCGAGAAATGTCTTCCAGTTCCAAGTCTTCAGGTCCACGTCATCGGCAGGTGTCTTATATTTGCTGTGTCTGCTTCTTCCGTTGATTTTTCCACCGGCAGATGTGATTGTCTTTAGAGATTTAATAGTGTTTTGTGATTTAAACTTTTTTTCTTTTGGTCGATTATCTCGAACATTTTATCCGATTTTCCAAACATTTTATGGTTTTGTTTAACTCTAAGTTATTTAAATTAATTCCGCTACAAAATTTTAAATTATGAACAAAGTTTTTAGTTCGTGTACGGGTTTTGTGTGACGAACCGGGTTCAGAGAATTCTGGGCGTTACAGAGTTTCTGTAAATATATGTTAAGTTTTGTACTGTCTTTGAAATTTTGAAACAATGTATAGATTCTGTTTCAATGTTTAAAACCGCTGTATTTGACAGTTAAGTTTGTATTCTAGAGTATTCTGGAAATTCGTTTGGGATAATCTCTGATAATCTGTGCATGGATTGTCTCTGGTTTCGGAATAATCCATGTAGTTGTCTTCTTGATCTTCTGTTAGGTTCCTTTTTTTAACTTCTGTCATGTTCCCATGCATGCTTTAAAACTGTGTTTAGAATCGGGTTTGAGGGTTTGAAGCCTTTATGCCTTCTGTTCTGATGCTCCCTGTCTGTATATCTTTCTGTTAAAAATTGTCAAGTTTTATCTCAGAAACTGCATCTTCCGATCCCTTCAGAAATTTTCTTTTGCCGGTTTCGTTGCTGTCTGCATCTGCTGGTTGACGTCATCCCATCTTCCGATGACGTCATCATACATTCTGATTTCCACCTGCTGCCTATATCTGCCGATGACGTCATCACATCTTCCGATGACATCATCTATTTTGTTTTATTTAATTCACCGGTGAAAGATGCAAAATTTGTCTGTTTTAAACTTCATCTACCGATGACGTCATAACATCTTCCGTCTGACGTCATCGCCTCTTCCGATTTCCTTTGCTATCTGCTTCTTCCGGCCACGTCATCTGCCTAAATCTTCCGGTATCATTTCTGCTTGCATCCACCGATTTTCACTGTACATCTTTTGTCGTATCTGCATCCACCGATAGCTTTAATCTCTCCACCCAGTTTTGAGATCAGCTCCTACCGTCTGACGTCATCCCTGTTTCTGTCTTTATAAATTGTATCTACCGTCTGACGTCATCTGTTTTGTCTTATTCGACATCTACCGCCCAGTTTAGTTCACATTTACCGCTGCCCGCTGCCCGATTGTTATATTGCCTTTGTTTATTTACATCTGCCGCTGCCCTTAAAATTTAATCTTCCGCCCAACAGTATTTTATTTGTTTTAGTTAAGTCTTCCGCCAGCTTTATGCTTATTTTGCTTTCCACTCCAGAGAACTCTCTCTCTGTGAAGTATCAAAGTTTTGTAATTGTCCAAACTGGTTCTAAACGTTCCGTTCCCTGCATTTCCGTCTAAATAAAAAAAAAATAGTCTCTGTTTTCTGTCAACTGTCCCGGAGTGATGGCTCTAATCCCGGACCCCGATCGGGTTCGGTTTCGGGCTGTCACACTAACCCCTTGGACTACAACGAAAAACCCCATCAGATTTCAAAGTAGCACGAACTAATTCAAAAATTTCACCAAATTGTAGATTTTTAATCTGAAGCCAATAATCGAGAAAACTCTTATACTATTACAATACAGGTACAGTACAAAAATTTGAAGAATTTTCAATTAAATGGTACATGATTCTATATCGACAAGTAACAAGAAAAGAACAATGAAAATATCTAGTACTATACTTTGACACTGACAGTGAAACCATATTTTCCAACAAAATAGATCCATTTAAAAAATGATCATGAGCAAGTGCATAAACAATATATATATATATATATATATATATCTATATATATATATATATAATTTGAATGTAAATCTTACATGTCTATGAATAATTTGCTCTCTCATATTTTTAATTCTGATATTAATATTAAAAATGAAGAAATTATAGAATTATCACAAGAAGAAGTATTAAATAATTGGACAATCCCAGAGATATAGCCAAAAACTATTTATAAAATAGGAACTTTTGAAAATCTTATTAATAGAATTGTTAAAACCTCTGAGCAAACTATTTGTTTAGATTCTAATGAAAAAACTATAAAACTATTAGGATTGTGACAGCCCGAAACCGAACCCGATCGGGGTCCGGGATCGGAGCCATCACTTCAGGACAGTTGACAGAAAACAGAGACTATTATTATTATTATTTTTTAAATTATACTTTTAAAACATTGACAGAGAGAGAGAAACAACAGTGAGTAACAGAAAACACTTACAGGGAGAGAGAGTTCTCTGGAGTTGAAAGCAAAACAGGTTTCGATAATAGATAGCAGAAGGAACCGAAATGCAGGAAGACAGGGACACCGGACTGAAAAAAGTAAGGCAAAAGATGTATTTAAAATGGGGCGGGAAGAATAATTAAATTGGGCGGAAGAGTGGCGGAAGATGTGAGCTGACGTCAGGCGGAAGATGCATTTGCAAACACAGAAGTAGGGATGACGTCAGTCGGTAGATGCTGAGTAAAACTGGGTGGAAGGTAAAAGCTATCGGTGGATGCAGATACGACAAAATAGGTGACGTCACCGGAAGATGCAGACATTAAATGTAATCGGCAGGAGAAGAAAACAGTGGATGACATCATCGGAAGAGGAGATGACGTTAAACGGTAGATGCAGGCATTAAACATAATCGGCAGACGGTGATGACGTCAGCCGGAAGATGGATGACGTCAACCGGAAGATACAGGCAATAAACGGAGTCGGCAGAAGGTGATGACGTCAGCCGGAAGATGGGTGACGTCAGCAGGTAGATGTGTTTTAAAACAGACGGAATTGCACTACTCACCGGTGGATTGAATAAGACAAAATAGATGACATCATCGGAAGATGTGATGATGTCATCGGCAGATAGAGGCAGTAAACGTAATCGGCAGAAGGAAAACCTAAAACAGAATTACTGTTTGGCGGTAGATGCACTCAAAAAGGGCATCGGTAGATGTAGGCAAAATTCTTACCAGAAGGTGTAATCGGAAGATACGGTTTTAAGGACAAAATTTACAACTTTTAACAGGAAATCATACAAACAGAAAACCTCACGACAGAAGGCATAAAAGTTTCAAACCTTCAAAAACCCGATTTCAAAACAAGGTTTTTGAGTCATACTCTACAAGTGACAGGGGTTCAGGAAAACAAACTGCATGGATGGCTCAAAAACTCGAGACCATCCATGCACAACCCTAAAAGACAGATTTCAAATACACGGTCCAGAATATTTCAGAATACTTCAGAACATAATTCAACTGTCAAATACAGTATAAACAGAAGGCATGAAAGTTATAGACCTTCAATACTCGATTCTGAACAAGGTTATGGAACATACTTTACAAATGACAGATTCAAAGAAACAGACTGCATGGATATTTCCCAAAACTAGAAGTCATCCATGCACAAACAAATAAAAGCATCCCAGTAGTTTCAAAATAATTTCAATACATTTCAAGACATAAATATAACTGTCGAATACAGAGGTTTTAGACATCAAGACAGGTTCAATACATTACAGAGTTTCGACATAGTTTTTCTAAAACCAAAACATCAGAATCTAATTAAAATTCACAGGCAGTATTTTCTCTTTCAAAAACTTAAACCTCAGAGCAGATATATGTCTGGCTGCAGTAACCACCCCATGAGCTCGATCCACCCTCTACATTAGATCATCATTTTGAGGAACAAGATCCTCGGTTTCGGGTTCAGTACCTACATCAGAGAGTTCACCTATGAGTCTAAAACTCAGTAAGGACATAATCAGAATGCAGTGATGCAAAATGCTATGCATGCAGTTTTCAGAATACAGTGACAGTACAGAGCATTTAGTTACAGTGGCAGTAGAATTAAGTGGGGCTTATAGGGGAACTGGCAAACAGTGGGGGAGGGGGAGGGTGCACTATCAGGCACATTCAGGGATACAGTACAGTAAACAGTAATCAGTAAACAGTTCTGGGGCCAGTCCCCGTCCCGCACTTAACCTGGTACATTTCAGTCGGATTTTATCTTGTTAGTTTCAAACAGTGTACAGAAATCGGTTTTGCATGGATTTTCAGTAAAACGTGTATGCATGACATTCTCAGTGCCTGAACCTATAGCAGCAGACATCAGAAATAACAGGGTATATTGTGAGACAGAAAACAGACAACTCAGAACGTGAACTGAACAGACAACACAGAACACAAACTGAACAGAAGCTATAACATTTCTACCCAAAACTACCCGACAGAACAGGAACCCTAGTACCTCTGTGATGTAGGGCCTTAAGGGCCAACCTACGGTTATGAACTTACCTGTTTTTCCTCGATGCAGTTAGCTGGAAAGTCTCGGAATTGCTCGAACCTGTTTGCTGCAATGTAGTGAAATTAAACAAGCTGCAAATGCTAACAAATAACTTGTAGAATATGCAGCAAGCTCATTTCAACTCTTTAGGAAAACACACTAACGCATTTTCATCCAAAACAATGAGTTTTCACAGAAATAATAATCCTAAACCCCAGTGAAAACTCGCATTAATCTTGTCCAAAATCAATAACTTCCGTAGATGATTACCTTGGTTGAAGGAAACAGAAGAAAAATGAGGAAACAAAGTGTTGGTGCTTTGTCAAAATCGTCAGGAAGAGAGAACAAAGAGCAGTGGGAAGAAACAGATGAGAAGTGAGGGTTTCACGTAGGAGGAAGAACTTAGCTTCTTCATCAAGTCGCCAGATGTCACTCAACCATTGGCTATCTCCCACCAACCTTAATTTTTCTCCAATTTACCCTCCCATGCATTTTAAACCTAGTGTTTAGTTTAGTTAGCCTTTAGTTCGGTTCTCTCCCCATTAGTGTTCCAAAGTTTACAATAAAATAGTTATTGTATTAATGGCAATTTAAATCCATACAATAATTCAACAGATTATTACATGGCAGAAAATGCCGGGTGTTACATTCCACCTACCTTAACAGAAATTTTGTCCCCAAAATTTGCCTAAGCGAATAGCTCCGGATATTGGGCTTTAACATCTGCTTATCTTTCCCACGTGGCTTCTTCCACATTATGATTGCGCCACAAAACTTTTACCAGTGGAACCACCTTGTTTCGCAATACTTTGAGCGACATATCCAGTATCTGTACGGGCCTTTCTTCATAGGTCAGCGTCGGCATGATATCAAAGTCCACATGTTCCACGATCTGAGTTGGATCTCGCACGCACTTTCTCAGCATTGACCCATGGAAAACATTATGGACACCATCCATTGACGCTGGTAGCTGTAGTCTGTAGGCCATGTTCCCAATTCTCTTTAAAATGGGAAAAGGCCCAACAAACCTTGGGCTTAGCTTCCCTTTCTTGCCAAATCTCATTACGCCTCAGAAAGGTGACACCTTCAAAAACACTTCATCGCCTTCAACAAACTCCAAATCTCTTCTCCGGTGGTCTGCATAGCTTTTCTGTCGACTCTGTGCAGCTTGGATTCTTTGCTTGATTGCAGTTATTACTCCAGACATTTGTTGTAATATCTCAGGGCCGATAAGCTTAGTTTCTCCGACCTCATCCCAACACAATGGGGATCTACACTTCCTGCCGTAGAGAGCTTCATATGGAGCCATGCCAATTGTAGCCTGATAGCTATTGTTGTATGCAAACTCCACAAGTGGCAAATATCTACTCCATGGAACATAGAATTCAAGTACGCATGACCTTAGCATATCCTCAAGTGTTTGGATTGTTCTCTCAGATTGTCCATCCGTCTGTGGATGAAATGCCGTGCTGAAATCCAATCTAGTGCCCAAAGAGCTCTGCAAACTTTTCCAAAACCTGGAAGTGAATCTAGGATCCCGGTCCGAAACAATTGACACCGGAATACCATGCAGCTTAACAATCTCACTGATGTACAGTTCCGCGTACTGATTCATGGAGTACGTTGTCTTCACAGGTAGAAAATGGGCCGACTTCGTCAATCTGTCCACTATGACCCATATGCTATTGTGGCCTTTAGCTGTCCTTGAAAGGCCAACAACAAAGTCCATTGTGATGTTCTCCCACTTCCATTCGGGAATCGGAAGAGGCTGAAGCGTTCCACTTGGTCGTTGATGTTCAACTTTGACTTGTTGACATATCATACAAGACTCCACATACTTGGCCACTTCATTCTTCATATTCGGCCACCAGAAGTGAAGTTTCAAGTCCTGATACATTTTTGTGCTTCCAGGATGCACAGAGAAAGAAGACGAATGGGCTTCCGACAAGATGTGCTTCCGTAGCTCTTCGTCTTTCGGAACATACCATCTGTTTTTGAACTTCAGAATTCCATCTCCCGAATAACTGAAATCGGAAGAAGCCATTGGTACCTTGCCCACCATATCAGCCATCTCCTTTGAATTGGTCTTCTGGGCTTCCTTAATTCGGTCCAAGACGGAGGGCCGTAGTGTTAAGTCTGCTAGTATGGCCGATAGCCCAGAAACTATCTCCATATCGAACTTTTGTATCTCCGTCCTCAAAGGCATTGATACGGCCGACATTACTGGTTGCATAGCTGGCATCCTGCTTAGCGCATCAGCTACCACATTAGCTTTACCAGGATGGTATTTGATCTCAACATCGTAGTCTTTTACAAATTCTAACCACCGCCTCTGTCTCATATTCAACTCTTTTTGAGTAAAGAGGTACTTCCAACTCTTGTGGTCAGAAAACACCTCACATGATTGTCCATATAGGTGATGTCTCCACACTTTTAGCGCAAATACAACTACCGCTAACTCAAGGTCATGAGTAGGGTAGTTCTCTTCATGGCTCTTCAATTGTCTGGATGCGTATGCTACTACTTTTCCTTCTTGCATTAATACACATCCCAAGCCAACCTTGGACGTATCACAATATACGCTGAATTTGCCATCTTCAACTGGCAATACTAGTAGAGGAGCCGTGGTTAACTTTTGCTTGAGTGTCTGAAAGCTCCCTTCACATGCTTCAGACCGCCTGAACTTGATGTCTTTCTTTGTTAAGCTGGTCATAGGCTTCGCTATCACAGAAAATCCCTAGATGAATTTCCTGTAATAACCAGCTAGTCCGATAAAGCTTCGTACTTCACTTGCATTTCTCGACCTGGGCCAATCCTTCACAGCCTGAATCTTGGCCGGGTCCACCGAAACTCCTTCTGCAGATACCACGTGGCCTAGGAAATTAATCCTGCTCAACCAGAATTCACACTTTGATAGTTTGGCAAATAATTGATGCTGTTTTAGAGTTGACAGCACAATAGCCAAGTGTTCCTCATGCTCGGCCTCACTCTTGGAGTAAACCAGGACGTCGTCGATAAATACGATCACAAATTTATCCAGGAAGTCCTGGAATATTCTGTTCATCAAGTCCATAAATGCCGCAGGAGCATTGGTTAATCCAAACGACATTACCAAGAACTCATAGTGTCCATATCGGGTCCTGAAGGCAGTCTTTGGAATATCTTCAGCTCTGACCTTCAACTGGTAATAGCCGGAGCGTAAGTCAATCTTAGAAAATACCCGAGCCCCTTGTAGCTGATCAAACAAATCGTCGATTCTTGGCAACGGGTACTTATTCTTGATAGTCAACTTGTTCAGCTCACGGTAGTCAATACACATCCGTAGGGACCCATCCTTCTTCTTAACAAATAAGACGGGAGCACCCCACAGAGAGAAACTAGGGCGCACAAAACCCTTGTCCAATAACTCTTTCAGCTGAGCTTTTAATTCCTTCAGTTCAATTGGTGCCATACGGTACGGATTCTTCGATACTTGTTCCGTACCAGGATATACATCAATTTCAAACTCGATTTCACGATCCGGTGGCAATCCCAGCAAGTCATCTAAGAAAACCTCTGAGAAGTCCCGGACTACCGGAATGTTTTGAAGTTCCACCTCATTTTGCCTTTGAACATCCACAACGTGGGCAAGAAATCCAATGCATCCTGACTTCATCAGCCGTTGAGCTTTCAAGGTAGATATAACAGGTATACCACGTTTCTGTGGTATCGCCTGGTAGGAGAACTCTGCTCCATTCGGGCGTTTAAACGACACTAGCCCGGACCTACAGTTGATGGTGGCATAATGTCTAAACAGCCAGTCCATCCCCAGAATAACATCGTAACCTTTCATCCCGATGACGATGAGATTGGCATATAATTTCTGGTCTCCTACTGACACTATATCACCCCTTATAACCTGCTCGGAGTGCATAAACTCTCCGGACGGTAGTATAATGCTATAGGGCTGATCTGACGACGTACTACAAAACCTCTGTTTAACTACGAAGTCCACGGCCACAAACGAATGTGTGGCCCCTGTGTCCCACAAGGTATAGGCAGGTGCATCACACACTGAAATTGTACCTGTAATTGCTGTGTGCTGATCAGCATCATCAACGTCCTCCATCATTGCAAAGACTCTTGGCACGGCCTGATTTTGTATCGTGTCGGGTATTGGGCAATCACGGACATGATGGCCTCCTTTGCCACATCGGAAACAAGCGCCAGTAATAAGCCTGCATTCGCCCTAATGGCTTCTCTGGCACCGTGGACATATAGTGGGCTGAGGATCTCCCATCGGTCTCTTCCCTTTGTCTGGGTAAGTGATGGTCTTATTGGGCCTCTTAATGCCCCTGTTTTGTTGCTGCTGAGGTTGAAAATTTTGGCCTCTTTGCTGTTGCTGTTGATGTTGTTGAGGAACATTTCTCATAATCCCTCTTGGTGGATCTCTCTGTCTCTGGGACTTCATTTCTAAGGCCTCTAACTGATAAGCCTTGGCCACCACTTTCACATATGGTGCCTCATCAAAACCTCCAGTTGTGATTCCTCGCAGAAGGTCCATTTTTAAACCTTGAATAAACTGGTGTACCTTGTTCTCATCAGTGGCCACCATGTGTGTTGCATATCGGGATAACGACTCAAATTTCTGAACATATTCAGCCACTGACCCATACTGTCGCAGCCGAGAGAACTCAAGCAACTTTTCCTTCCTCACTCTTCTGTCAAAGTACTTCTCGTAGAAAATTGTCGTGAATCCCTCCCAGCTTAATGCCACGGTAGTTGACTGCACTGTGTCCCACCAAAATCCCGCACTTTCGGTGAGATAGAACGTGGCGCAAATAACTTTCTTGTTGTCTTCTACTTCTGCATATCCAAACATTTTCTCCATTGTTCAAATCCAGGTTTCAGCACGGGTCGGGTCTGTAGACAGTCCATCAAATGAAGGCGGCTGGAGTCGTCGGAATCTGTCTCCACTGTTGTCTCGCGGCGCATTATCACGATTGTTATTCCCATGGTTATTGTTTCTATCATCTTCTCTGGCCATCATGCGTTCAACCATGCGTGACTGTGCACCCACCAGTTCGGTTAGTCGGTCAATGGCACGAGAGCTTTCACTAGACTCTTCCTGATGCCCTCTCACCATTTCTAAGAAATCCTATAAACAGAATAACCTAATTTAATAACAGAACTTTTACAGAAATTTTAAACACTTATAGTTGGTGGAGCGATCTCACGTGGCGGGTTGCGCAGTCAGACATTTCACAGAATCGGTTTTAAAACCTTGTCTCTCTGATACCACAACTGTGACAGCCCGAAACCGAACCCGATCGGGGTCCGGGATCGGAGCCATCACTCCGGGACAGTTGACAGAAAACAGAGACTATTATTATTATTATTTTTTTAAAATTATACTTTTAAAACATTGACAGAGAGAGAGAGAAACAACAGTGAGTAACAGAAAACACTAACAGGGAGAGAGAGTTCTTTGGAGTTGAAAGCAAAACAGGTTTCGATAATAGATAGCAGAAGGAACCGAAATGCAGGAAGATAGGGACACCGGACCAGAAAAAGTAAGGCAAAAGATGTATTTAAAACGGGGCGAGAAGAATAATTAAACTGGGCAGAAGACTGGCGGAAGATGTGAGCTGACGTCAGGCGGAAGACGCATTTGCAAAGACAGAAGTAGGGATGACGTCAGTCGGTAGATGTTGAGTAAAACTGGGTGGTAGGTAAAAGCTATCGGTGGATGCAGATACGACAAAATAGGTGACGTCAACGGAAGATGCAGACATTAAATGTAATCGGCAGGAGAAGAAAACAGTGGATGAAGTCATAGGAAGAGGAGATGACGTCAGACGGTAGATGCAGGCATTAAACATAATCGGCAGACGGTGATGACGTCAGCCGGAAGATGGATGACGTCAACCGGAAGATACAGGCAATAAACGGAATCGGCAGAAGGTGATGACGTCAGCCAGAAGATGGGTGACGTCAGCCGGTAGATGTGTTTTAAAACAGACGAAATTGCACTACTCACCGGTGGATTGAATAAGACAAAATAGATGATGTCATCGGAAGATGTGATGATGTCATCAGCAGATAGAGGCAGTAAACGTAATCGGCAGAAGGAAAACCTAAAACAGAATTACTGTTTGGCGGTAGATGCACTAAAAAACGGCATCGGTAGATGTAGGCAAAATTCTTACCAGAAGGTGTTATCGGAAGATACGGTTTTAAGGACAGAATTTACAACTTTTAACAGGAAATCATACAAACAGAAAACCTCACGACAGAAGGCATAAAAGTTTCAAACCTTCAAAAACCCGATTTCAAAACAAGGTTTTTGAGTCATACTCTACAAGTGACAGGGGTTCAGGAAAACAAACTGCATGGATGGCTCAAAAACTCGAGACCATCCATGCACAACCCTAAAAGACAGATTTCAAATACACGGTCCAGAATATTTCAGAATACTTCAGAACATAATTCAACTGTCAAATACAGTATAAACAGAAGGCATGAAAGTTATAGACCTTCAATACTCAATTCTGAACAAGGTTATGGAACATACTTTGCAAATGACAGATTCAAAGAAACAGACTGCATGGATATTTCCCAAAACTAGAAGTCATCCATGCACAAACAAATAAAAGCATCCCAGCAGTTTCAAAATAATTTCAATACATTTCAAGATATAAATACAACTGTCGAATACAGAGGTTTTAGACATCAAGACAGGTTCAATACATTACAGAGTTTTGACAGAGTTTTTCTAAAACCAAAACATCAGAATCTAATTAAAATTCACAGGCAGTATTTTCTCTTTCAAAAACTTAAACCTCAGAGCAGATATATGTCTGGCTGCAGCAACCACCCCATGAGCTCGATCCACCCTCTACATTAGATCATCATTTTGAGGAACAAGATCCTCGGTTTCGGGTTCAGTACCTACATCAGAGAGTTCACCTATGAGTCTAAAACTCAGTAAGGACATAATCAGAATGCAGTGATGCAAAATGCTATGCATGCAATTTTCAGAATATAGTGACAGTACAGAGCATTTAGTTACAGTGGCAGTAGAATTAAGTGGGGCTTATAGGGGAACTGGCAAACAGTGGGGGAGGGGGAGGGTGCACTATCAGGCACATTCAGGGATACAGTACAGTAAACAGTAATCAGTAAACAGTTCTGGGGCCAGTCCCCGTCCCGCACTTAACCTGGTACATTTCAGTCAGATTTTATCTTATTAGTTTCAAACAGTGTACAGAAATCAGTTTTGCATGGATTTTCAGTAAAACGTGTATGCATGACATTCTCAGTGCCTGAACCTATAGCAGCAGACATCAAAAATAACAGGGCATATTGTGAGACAGAAAACAGACAACTCAGAACGTGAACTGAACAGACAACACAGAACACAAACTGAACAGAAGCTATAACATTTCTACCCAAAACTACCCGACAGAACAGGAACCCTAGTACCTCTGTGATGTAGGGCCTTAAGGGCCAACCTACGGCTATGAACTTACCTGTTTTTCCTCGATGCAGTTAGCTGGAAAGTCTCGGAATTGCTCGAACCTGTTTGCTGCAATGTAGTGAAATTAAACAAGCTGCAAATGCTAACAAATAACTTGTAGAATATGCAGCAAGCTCATTTCAACTCTTTAGGAAAACACACTAACGCATTTTCATCCAAAACAGTGAGTTTTCACAGAAATAATAATCCTAAACCCCAGTGAAAACTCGCATTAATCTTGTCCAAAATCAATAACTTCCATAGATGATTACCTTGGTTGAAGGAAACAGAAAAAAAAACGAGGAAACAAAGTGTTGGTGCTTTGTCAAAATCGTCAGGAAGAGAGAACAAAGAGCAGTGGGAAGAAACAAATGAGAAGTGAGGGTTTCACGTAGGAGGAAGAACTTAGCTTCTTCATCAAGTCGCCAGATGTCACTCAACCATTGGCTATCTTCCGCCAACCTTAATTTCTCTCCAATTTACCCTCCCATGCATTTTAAACCTAGTGTTTAGTTTAGTTAGCCTTTAGTTCGGTTCTCTCCCCATTAGTATTCCAAAGTTTACAATAAAATAGTTATTGTAATAATGGCAATTTAAATCCATACAATAATTCAACAGATTATTACATGGCAGAAAATGTCGGGTGTTACAAGGATTAAAAGGTATTCAAAAATATTTTACTAAATATAAGTATATTCATATTGGACTTATTCAAATAGCTTTTAAACCATTAACTATTCCAGGTTTAAATGCTAGTATTTTAGCTACTCTTAGAGACGCTAGATGTCAAAATTATAAAGAATCTTTAATGGGAGTAATACAAACCAGCTTAAATCATGGTCTCATTTATTTTAATGTTTATCCTAATTTAACTTTATCATTAACTGATAAAAATTTATTTGAATAAGTAGTATTAAATATACAAACTCATGGTTATGAATTTTTACCAGGATCAAAAACTATTGCTGTTATCTATCGATTAAATTATAAAGTAATGAATACTTAGGAAGCGAAAACTAACTAAAAACTAAAACGAGAATGGAGTAGAAGTAGAAATATTCAAAATATCACAATCATATATTAAACAAGAGAATAACTTACAAGAAGATCGCAGAGCACACTAGAGTTTTTTAGAGAGAGAGAAGGCAAAACTCAGGAAAAACTTGAAATGAAAATGCAAACTACACTCCCTTATATAGAACGGGAGTTACAAACGACAAACTAAAAAGTAGATTCCTGACAAACTAAAAAGTAGATTCCCACTTATCCATAATGGTAGGGACCACCTTGGTATTTCTTTCCATAATTGCGGAACTTGGTCATTAATAAAAAACTTTCAGTAGCCAAATAATCTACTTTCTTACTTCTGTCACCTTTAAATATAGGCATATCTTGTTGATAGTTTTCTTCAAGCTGATTAAATAAATGCATCAAATATTGAGTCTTCTCTTGATAAGTTTCCACTACCTGTTGATTAGCTTGATGGAATCTTCTATAGTTCTGCTCTCTAATATGTAGAGGTAGCCATAGAGCGGGATTATGAACTCTTCGCATATTTCGTCTAGATATAGGCCAATGCACAAGATGTTGTCTCAATATCTGTTACGAAATTCCCTAGTAACATAATGAGGGTGCCAACTAATATTCCAAGGCGCCACATTATAAGGATTCATTCATGCAATATGATTTTCATATAAATCTTCAATACGAACTTCATATAATTCAAAATTCATAAAGTTTTCTTTTTTCCCTTATTTTTATGCTTTTGATGGTCATCAACAAAAGCATCCCATAAATCTTTCGTGGTATAATCAATATTTAAATCGGTAATATCATCATTAGGATCTTGAGAGTCTTCAGCTAAGATTTGAAAAGATCCTAATCCTGATGTCTGAACCGAAATATTGTCAATATCATCATTCATATTCAACTCTTCAACAGAGCCTAATTGATCTTTCATCATAGCAAATAACTTTAACTCTTTATCCTTTTTACTCATATGAGGATAAGTTTTTGTAATATTTGCATACATCTTTTTCATATAATTGTTGTCAATATTAGCCTCTGTCTCTTTCTCCTGAATAGGAGTTTTAGCTTTTTCTTTATAAAAGCTAATCATATTTGTAATTCTTTCAATACAGGCTTCGGTTTCATATCTAGCCCACCATTTAACATAAAAGTTTCTTTGAACTTCATAAAGCCCAATAGGATCTTGATCAATTTCTAAATTCCATTGCCATATCCAATTAATTTGGAATTCAGTACAGAATCATAATAAATCTTGTTCTTTAATAATAGTTTTTCTGATAGACAACTCAGGATGATACTTCAACCATAGAGGAAATAGCTTTTGAATATTGTCAGGAAATAGAGATAGCTCTGGCGAGTGTTCTATCCACCAAACATAAAACCAAAGAGGAAATTTATCCTCTAACTTCATAATCTCCGGATTAATAGTAAAGAACCATGAATGGGTCCTTGTGGGATTCTGATAATAAAAAGTATTATCCCAAGCATTCACATAATCCCAATAATTATACTTATGGTCATTCTTGAGACTTTTAATAGCAAATACATTTAAACCCTATTCTTAAGGATGGATAACCCTGATAATATAACATTTAGAATGAGTAATAGCAGATTTTCCATATTCACCAAGATAATGATGCACAATCTGAACAGATTGTGTTTCTATAAGAATATGCTCATAATAAAGGCGACTTTTGCCTTCTTTTGTTAAAAAATTATGAGAGCCCAAATATCGCTCTTTAATATACCAGGTATCCTTATTATGCAAAGATAATTCTTTTTCATAAAAAGGAAAGATAACTTCCACACAGCTTTTTTTGAAATAAGATACTGATTCCAAAACTTCTTTCGCAGTTTTGGGAGTAATATGAGAAATACTAGTGCTAGCAACTCCTCTAGCACTACCAATAATAGGAAAATGATAATCATATAAATATTTGCCACGGCCTCGGCCCCGGCCTCTACCCCTACCCTTAAAGGGGTTATCCATTCTGTAAAAATTCACGGGTTAAAAAATCAAGAAGAGAGTTACTGTCTCCCTTTATATACTCAATAGAGAAATCATAAACAGATAATTCTGCTTGCCATCTAGCAAATATTTGCTTAGAAACAATATTTTTAACATCTTTTTCTAATATGTCTTTAGCAGAGGAACAGTCAACTCTAATGAGAAAAGATTGATTTAATAAATCATCTTGAAATTTAGAAATACATTTAATAATAGATAAAATTTCTTTTTTAACAGTAGAATAATTTAATTGTACAGGTTTCCATATACCTGAAGTAAAACGAATTAATTCTTCAATATTAGTATTAGGATTAAATTGTTTAAGAATGCCGCCATAACCAATATTAGAGGCATCTGTTTCAACAATTTTCTTCCATACGGGATTGGATAAATTTAAACAGGGTAGACTTATAGCTTTTTGTTTTAAATTAATAATAGCTTGAGTGTGTTTTTCACTCCAAGGTTGAGGATTTTTTCTTAATCTTTGATATAAAATAGCAGTGTCTTGAGCTAAATTTTTATAAAAATCTCCCAAATAATTTAAACTACCTAGAAATCTTTGTAGTTGTTTTTTATCTTTAATTTCATTAGGAAATTTAGATGCAAATTCTATACTTCTATTTATAGGAATAATAGTTCCTTGATTAATATTATGTCCTAAAAATCTAACGGTAGTTTGAAATAATTTCATTTTAGGAACAGATAAAACTAATCCATTATATTTAATAGTTTCTTTTATTATTTGTAAATGTTTTATATGTTGATCTAATGACTCTGAAAATACTAAAACATTGTCAATATAAACAATACCAAAATTTAGAATGAATTTTAAATATATCATTCATAATATTTTGAAATTCAGAGGGAGCATTTTTTAATCCAAATGACATAACATTCCATTCATAATGTCCTAAGGGAACTACAAATGCCGTTTTATACCTATCTTTTTCTGCTACTTGAATTTGCCAATAACCTGATTTTAAATCAAATTTAGAAAATATTAAAGCAGACTGAAGTCTGTCTAATAAATCTTTTTTATTAGGAATAGGATATCTAATCCATTGCAAAGCATCATTTAAAGGTTTATAATTTATAACTAATCTAGGAACACCTCTTTCCTTTTCAGCTACATTATTTACATAATGTAACGCCCCGAACCCGCCCCGGGTCGGTGCGTCACCTATCAAACCCAACCCGTTTGTAAAACGTCGTTTAAAATAATTTTCGTAAAATATTCGGCTCGGTTTTGTTAAAATTCCCGGCTCGATGTTCGGGTTTTTCGAACCCTAAATTTTTCTTGGAACACGTGTCTAAAATACGTTAAAATACGTTGGAAAAATGTCGGGTTAAAACGATTTGAAAATTGGGAGAAAAATGAAATTTAAAAAAAAATTGCAAGGAGGGGCGCTGGGCGCGCGCTGGGCATCGGGCGCGCCCAGGCCGCGCGCGGCGAGCGCGCTACGCGCGCGATGCGCGGGCGCTATGCGCGCGGCACTCGCCGCACGCGCGAGCGCGTGCGCGCGCTGGGGCGCACCAGCGCGCCCCATCTTCACCTTCCACGACCGATCGTGGCTAAATGCCCGATCGGTCGGGCTTTCTCGGGTTTTCTTCACCCAGAAACTTCCCGACCGCGACCGGTCGTGCCCCGGGCCCGATCGATCGGGCCGGCTCGGGTTTTTCATCACCAAAAACACCCTAAAATGCCCTTTTTACCCTTTTTCCACCTCCCTACACATTTTAACACTTTTCTACATCCCGAACATCTCCAAAAATCCTGAAAATTTAACCATACCTTCCCGACGCATAAATCTTCCAACCCCATAGTTAATTTTGAAAACCGACTTAAAACGGAGAAATACAAAAATCACGAACATAACCCGACGTTAGTTACTTTAAAATCAAAACGGGCAATATAACGCTTAAAACTTTAAATACCCAAAACCTGAAATAAATCCTGGAAAACACGCCGCTTCCATCACGAACAACTATACTCACTATCCATCTTCAAATCAACTCGTAAACCCAGTAACATACATACGAAAATATTTACGAACACAATTTACCACAACTTACTAAAATTTCCTAACTCCCACAAAACAACATTTCCACACACTAACTATCCACACCAAAATACTTAAAATTTAAACTATCCATGTCAAACATTCACCTCCCACTACCTGAGACATCCCGTGGTCAAAACGCCCCGACAATAGCCTGCACCGGCGGACTCCGTACTCCTCCGACTGCAGCCTAATCCTCGGTAGTCTCGTCTACCTCACCTGTAAACAAATCGTCACCTACACCACAGAACACACCAAAAAGGTAAGCCTAACGCTTAGCAAGTAGGGAAATAATGCACAACCACACACTAAATGCTCGACTCAACCCTAACATGCAGTTTCTACTCACTCTGTTGCTTTCTTTTCATTTCGGTTGCATTTATCTTTCACTTTCAGGTGAATCAAGTAGGCACACGCCCCCACACAGTCCAGGACGGCCACGCCTTGATCCACGGAGCTAGACCGGAGGCACACGTCCCAACACAGTCCAGGACGGCCAACACGAATCTCCTCCAATCGATCGTAGAATCCTCATTGTGCACTTCAAGCACGAACAGGTCGAGGAATTCATACTCACGACACATTACGTACATTAACAGGGCATCTCGAATAGAATCCCTCGCGGGGTGCTCAACGAGCCACTTGCCCGACGAAGCTATTCTACTCGAGACCAAGTTGCATATCACTTCTTATCTTTCTTTCACATCATCCTCACCACTCAAACATGCAAAACTCGTGATTTCGTAGTTTAGAAAACAATGATGCATGACACCCAATGCGTAACAAAAGCAAAACATAATAAACAAACAAACAAACAATCCCTACCGTTCTATGGTGTAGGCCCGAAGGCAACAAACACTCATCCACTACTTACCTGGTTGCTGCTCGATACTTCCTCGTTCACTTCGTCCAACAAAACCAAATGTTCGATCACCTAACAATAATAGAAATGCACTTAGTAACAACCTACATAAACTATAAGGATTTTTCTAACTAAACTAATCACACATTTCAACCTAAACTCACAACTTAACTCCAAACCCGATTTTACACCAAAAATTGACCGTCCAACTTCAAACGGTCGTAACTCTCTCGTTTTTCAACGGATTTCGACGTGCCACCCCATTTCGGAAATCTCTACACGTCTACTATCCATTGAAACACCCAAAATAACCAAACAAACACATTAGCCAACTCAAAATTCAGCCAACAGAATCGGGTATATAGGTGTTCTTCAACCATTTTTGTGGAACACTTCACCAATCTTCAATCTAACCCTCAAATCTACTTAAACTAAGTCATCCAACAACTAAAACATCAAAATAGGGAAGAAATTTAACCTCTACACTCAATTTTCGGACTTCACCAATTAGGGTTTCCAAACCCTATGCAAACTCTCACCAAACACCCTAAAAACCTCAACAAACCATAATGTATACAATTGAAAACCCACATTATTTTACCTTGAAATCCCTTGAAGAACTTGAGAAGATGGAGGAGAGGAGGCTCTAGGGTTGCTGGTTCGTGGGAGGGAAGACAAGAGGAGGAAGATGACTCCAAATCTTTACAATTTTATCAATTTAAACAATTAACTTTTTCACCTTTTTGTTTTTACCACCCAAATCTCTAAAATTTCACTTTAAACCCTCCCTTTTCACCATTGTCTTCCAACATTTTTATGCCATACAACTCTCCACTTTTCATTCATTTTATTTATTATTTTTCATACCATTAATGCATAAAAAAAATCCTATTGGTTGTTTGACTTTTCAAACCCTTTGGTTTGAATCCACTTTATTTTCTCTTTTCTCTTCTCATCCTATCCCTTCTAAACCCCTCACAAAGCACTCTCATACCTCACTAACAAAGCACTCTCATACCTTAGGTTTAAACACGTAGTCAAAATTTTCCGGGTGTTACACATAAAATGCAGTACAACTCCAATGTGATTTACTAGGTCTAATAAGCTTTTTTCCTAATAAAGTTTCGATTTCTTTAGAACATAATTCTAAATATACGGGTTTCATTTGACTTGGTCTAGATTTTGTAGGAATTAATTTTTCATTATAATTAGAAATATAAGGAAGTTCAACAATATGTTTTTTCCTATCCCAAAATATATTTGGAGTATCTCTGTAACACCCGGCATTTTTGCCTATGTAATAATTCCCCGAATATGTAAGCGGAATTTCTCCGATATTAATGCAATGATTGTTTTTAATAAAATTGTCGATGTGTTTAATCGAACGAGGGTGATTCGTGAGACCGAATCGATTAACTAAATAATGTTTTAGTTAAAAACCAATGGAAGGGCAAATTAGGAAGAAATTAAGGTTGGTGGGAGAAATCAAATAGATGGTTGACACTTGGCAAACTTGTGGAAGAAGACATGCCATGTATCTCATTTCCTTCTCTTCCTCCTACGTGAGACATTTCCCTCTCTGCTCTATCTCATTTTCCTCTCTGCTTCTCTCTTGCGGTTGAAGAAAACCAACGCAAGGAGTTTCTTCCTTCTCTGATTTTTCCTCCTGCTTTTCGGTCTAAGGTAATCATCTTAGATAGAAAACGATTTTAGTTTATTTATTTGCTAGTTTCGTGATGTTTAGGGTTAATGTCCGTTTATGCATGCTATAGGTTCGTGAACCACAGTGCTCGTGCGTTCAAGCCTGCTGCATTTCGGACCACAGGTAAGTTCATAACTGAGAGTTGGCCCTTAAGGCCCTACATCACGGAGGTACTAGGTTTTCAGTCTCAGTCGGGTGGTTCTGGGTAGAAAAAGTATAGTTTATGTTCTGGGATGTCATAGTTTTGCTTCACAGTATAGTCTGTTATTTCTGTTGTCTGCTATATTAACTGTAAGCACTGTGAATGTTCATGCATACACGATTTTCTGAAAGCTCATGCAAAACTGTTTTCTGTACACTGTTTCAAACTAAACAAGATAAAATCTGACTGTCTGTAATGTATTGGTTAAGTGTGGGACGGGGACTGGCCCTCTGGTTTTATCCCTCCCTGGGAATCTGAAAATGAATTGTCCCTAGCAAGGACCCTCTGGTTTTATCCCTCCCTGGGAGACTGAAAATCTGCTGTGCCTGATAGTGCACCCTCTGTTTGCCAGTTCCCCTATAAGCCCCACTTATACCCCTCTGCCACTGAAATGTAAAGTTCTGTTCTGTCACTGTTTTCTGAAAACTGCATGCATAGCATTTTGCATCACTGCATCTGTATTATGTTCTTACTGAGTTTTAGACTCATAGGTGAACTCTCTGATGTAGGTACTGAACCCGAAACTGAGGACCTTGTTCCTCAAAATGACGATCTGATGTAGCTGGTGGTTTGAGCTCTCGGGGTGGTTGCTGCAGTCAGACATAGCTTTCTGTCTTGAGGTTTAAGTCTTTAAAGTAAAGATCATATCTGTAAACTCTTCTGGAATTCTGGTGTTTTGTTTTAAAACTCTGTTATAGTCCTGTGTTTTGTTTATAAACTCTGCTGGGATTTTTTTTGTAATGTATAGGTTCTGTTGCTGATGTATTTAAAACCTCTGTATTTGACAGTTGAATTTATGTTCTGAAATATTCTGGAATTGTTTGGAATATTTTCTGCTAGTCTGTGCATAGATAGTTTCTGGTTTTAGAGCTATCCATGTAGTGTGATCTTTCTTAAGTTTCTGTCATGTTTTCTGTTGTGTTCGAAAAAAATCAGGTTTTGAGCTGATTTATGAGTTTGAGACTTTCATGTCTTCTGTTTTTACTCTCTCTGTTCGTATGTCTTCATGATAAAAGTTGTCAATTTTGTCTTTAAACTCTACATCCATCGTTCCCTTTGTTTAAAATACATCTACCGGTTACTGTTCACTTTTGTCTTATATACATCAACCGGTTTCGTCTTATGTACATCAACCGATTTCGTCTTATATCCATCTACCGGTACTGTTCACTTTTGTCTTATATGCATCTACCGGTACTGTTCACTTTTGTCTTATATGCATCTACCGATTTCGTTTTATATACATCTACCGATTCCGTCTTATATCCATCTACCGGTACTGTTCACTTTTGTCTTATATGCATCTACCGATTTCGTTTTATATACATCTACCGATTCCGTCTTATATCCATCTACCGGTACTGTTCACTTTTGTCTTATATGCATCTACCGATTTCGTTTTATAGACATCTACCGATTCCGTCTTATATCCATCTACCGGTACTGTTCACTTTTGTCTTATATGCATCTACCGATTTCGTTTTATATACATCTACCGATTCCGTCTTATATCCATCTACCGGTACTGTTCACTTTTGTCTTATATGCATCTACCGATTTCGTTTTATATACATCTACCGATTCCGTCTTATATCCATCTACCGGTACTGTTCACTTTTGTCTTATATACATCCACTGTTTTCGACTTATTCACATCAACTGTTCTTTTTGTTTATTTACATCCAGCTTAAATGTGTTTTCCAGTTTCACTTCTAGAGAAGGTTTATACTCTCTGTTAAGGTTTTAAAAGTATAAAGTTTTTTAAAAAAAAATAGTCCCCGTTTTCTGTTAACTGTCCCGGAGTGACGGCCCGATCCCGGACCCCGATCGGGTTCGGATTTGGGCTGTCACAATCTCCACATACTTCATTAATAAAAGTATTTTCAATAATTTTAATTTTTTCAATTATTTTAGGTTGTTTTAATTGATCTTCTATTTTTAAATAATAAATTTCTGATTTTAAAAAACTAATATGTTTTTGTTTATCTAAATATTGATTTTTTAATTCATTTATAAAAGTGTCTTCAGGATACATAATAAAAGCATAATAAATAGATTGATTGTTAAAAGTAGCACTTATACCTTTTTCATCAATATTTTTAATAGGCATAATCATATTTAAAAATGGAGTGCCTAAAATAATTTTATGTTGTAGATTTTTAACTAATAAAAAAGTAGTGGTTATACTAACTTCATTAGTATAAATACTAGCATTCGATAATTTATAGTTTACTTTTAATTTATTTCCATCAGCTGAATATAAAGCTTGTTTTGTTGTTTCAAAATATTTAGTGGGAATAATTCCTTCTTTAATACAATTAATATCAGCACCACTATCTATAAGGGCTATTAAATCAGAGATAATATAGTCTTGATTTATTATTAAATTAATTTTAATAAACCATTTTTGAAATCTTAATTTAGTTAAAATATTAAGATCATTACCTTCAGTATAAGGAGTAATTTCATTGTTAGAAGAACCAATATCTATATAGGTTTCTAACTTTTCTATTCTTTCATTATTACTTATCTGATATTGATTGTAATTATATATTAATTCTTGTAATTCATTTTTAAGATCTTTGACTTCACTATTAAGATCTTGAATAGTTACAGGTTTAATTTTAGCTTTATCTAATCTATTAAATATTTCAGTTAAAGAATAATGGTGACCTCTCAAAATAGGGTGTTCAATTTTTTCTTTATCTTTATTTTGTTGAATAATAATTTCGATGATCTTTTTTCTAAAGATAGAATCATGTATCTGATCTAAATTATCTAATATATTTTGTTGATTAGTTGTTAATACATTAACTTAACATTTTTGACAGGTTTCATTATCTGAAGAAGAGGATGAATCATCAATAATATCTTCAGATTCAGAAGAAGTTTCTTCTGAAGAAGTTAATAAAATTTTTTCTAAAGTTAATCTTAACCTTTCTTCTATATCCATACTATTTAACTTTTTCATAGTAGTACATTTTGATGCATAGTGTCCAAATTTTCCACATTTATAACATTTAATTTCAGAAATATCCTTTTTAGATTTTCTCTTTTTAAATTTTTTATTTCTTTTAGAAGATTCAGGAATATCTTGTTGTTGCTTATATTTTTTAAAAGCTTTTTTCTGTAATTTTCTTTTCTTTTTATATTTAAAATATTCTTCTCTTTGATCAGCTTTAGATAAACCTTTTAAATTCGGTTTAGGAATATGATAAGCAAATTGATCACAAAATTCACCAATTTCTTTTCTACCATTTAAATTTTGTTTTTTAAATTGATATTGTAATTTCATGTCATTACATAAAGATAAACCTTCTTGAACACATACACTAATTAAATGACCATAAGTACATGTTGCCCAAGGAATAAATTGTCCATCATTTAATTCTAATAATTTCTTTTTAATTCTTTTCGAAAATAAAGGAGGTAAACCATCTATAAATTTAGATTTTCAATGCTCAGAATTAGCATCTGGTCTTTGCATAACTTTAGTTATAAACACATCTTTATACCATCTAAATTCTGTTAAAGTTTTACATCTTAAGTTTTGTAATAATTCTCTACCTCTTTCTTGTCTTTGTTCGGTAGCTCCAATAAAATGTAAAATAATAGCTTGTATTAATGTATAAACACTATCTTCATAAACCATATCATTGTCATGTCTTACAGCTGTTAATACTTCAAGACGTTGTTCTTGAGATAAATAATCATCCCACCAACCTTTTAATGCACCATTAAATCCATTTATAATAAAAGCAACTATATCAGAATCTTTATTCTGAGATGCTTTACAAACACTAGAATACATTAACATTTTTTGAAGTAATTCTTAAATTTGATATTCAGTTAAGCCATCAAGATTCCAGTCATAAATAGTTTTTGCAGTATAAGAAGATTGTTCATGCAACCAATTTTCTTCCCATAATAAATCTACTGGAGTAGGTCTTTTATAATAAGTTCTTCTGATTCTATCTCCACCAGGCTCGTTATCCGAATATCTAACTCTATTAATACTTAAAGGGTCTCTAGATTCTGGTAAAGGATAGATATAATTACATTCAGTAAAAGATTTTTCTATATTTTTAATATCTTTTAAATGAGAAGGCATATCTTCTTCTTCATTAGAATCACTTTCTGCTGGAAAAGTACTAACATCAATAGTTGGATGAATTTCAGTATGATAATTTTCAATAGAATTTTCTTGTTGAGTATTAATAACATTAATGCTTAATTTTTTCATTCTTTTAGCTAATTGGTCAATAAATTCATTATTATCTTTAGGAGATTTAAAATTAAATTTAGATATTACTATAGGGGGTTTTAAATCAGGAATAGAAATATTTTCTTTCTTTCTTCCAGATGTCGAAGGAGATGTCTTAGAAATATCTTCGATGACCTTTTTATCTGTTTTTTCAGATAATTTAATCAATTGAGTTTCAACTCTTGATAATTGTTGTCCTATAGTACTCATATGAATATTATTGTAATTAATTTGTTTAATTATAATATCATTTTTATCTTCAATAGGTTGCGCTAAACTAACTAAAGGAATAGCTTCAATAGTATTATTTTTTAAATTAATAGGTTCTAAAGGTGGATGTATAGATTTAATAATTTCATTATTTTTTATGTTCCAATTTTTACAATGATTATTATATTCTTCTAAAATATTAATATGATAAGTTGATATAGGTTTATAAAAGATAGTCAAATACCATTCTTTAAAAGTAATTAGTTTCTTTTTTAAATCTAAATAAGAATAATATAAATCTTTTAACTTTTTAAATTCTGCAGCTCTTTTATAATATTTTTTATCAATCCAATTTCTAAAAATAGCATTTTCAGGTAATTGATATTCTTCATTACATAATTTTTTAATATCAAAATTGAGTATGTTATTGTGATTCATCATAATTTAAATTCCATTTCTTACACAGTAGTTGTGTCACGACCCTAATACTGTACCCAATTTCCCGTACATATTATTTATTTATTTATTATTATTTTTTCTTTATATCCTAAATAAATCTCGTACGTGTGAGCGGAATTAAAATCTTTTAAATCGGAATCGAAATTCGTTTAAAACAAATACTAAAACATTGGAAATTAAAACAATTTAAACAATTAAATATATAACTTAAAATAATTGATTAAAAACAATTAAACTCAATTACCAGGACAAAAGGGAGATTCGCTCCCAATATACAGGGGCGATTGCAACAGGCGAGCAATCACCTGTTGCCAATGGCCAGTGTCGATCAGTCGCCACAATTTGTGGCGATTGATCGCCATGCTCTCTGGATTTCTCCAGAGTGCGGCGATCCTTCATTCCTTCCCTTTCCCCCCGCGCCAACTTCTCCACAACATCGCAATTCTATATTTCCTTCACACTTCAATACCAACAAACACTACAGTCATCATAAAAAATTAAACCCAATCGACCCTAACATAACTCCAGTCAAAACCGATTCAAAATACATTTAAAAACATAACCTAATTCCATAAGAACAAATTGCGTGGATACGTTTGAAACCTAAACAAATCCTCCTATTTTGAAATCACACAAACAGTTATAAAATCAGCCCCAAAACACTTCAAAACGTAAAAAACATAAACCTATCAACTATACAGAACCAAAAACCCTAAAATGTTTTTATCTGTACAATTATTCATTTCAGCCCGACAATTCCCAAAACCCCAAAATCTATACATACATCCCCACGGGTCAGGTAAGCATCGACTGCGCCAGCACACCACCGCAACCATCCTTCGTCAACTGGACTCATGCCTCAGGAGGAGGAACCTCGTCCTTACCTGTTTCCTCGTAATCACCTACACCATACAGACATCTATGATGTAACACCCGGTATTTTACCTATATAATTACTTTCCCGAATTATTAAGTGGGATTAATTCAATATTAATACAAAGTATGTTTACTTGGAAACCAAAATGAATGAGTTTATATTGAATTGGATAATGAGATAAAAACCAAACAAAAGGGTAACTAAACAAACAAGCTAGTTGGTAATGGATGGAGGGGTAAATTGGGAAGAAATTAAGGTTGGTGGGAGATAACCAATGGATGATTGCCAAGTGGCAATAACTTGCTGGGAAACCTACCTATTCTCCTTCCTTCTACGTAAACATTCATATGCATTTTTCCTTCTCTGTATTTCTCTCTAGATTCTCTCTTCCAGTTGACAAAACAAATATCGAAGTTACTTCGATCTTCTCAGATTTTCTTCCTACTCCTCCGCTAAGGTAAACATCTTCTAATGCTAACACATTTGGACAAGCAAAAACTATGTGTTTTGCTGAAGTTTAGGTTAAGATATTTGGGAGAGAACTCTCGGTTTTTGTATGGAAACGCATTCGCTGTTATCTACAAATCTGAAATGGAGTTTACTGCTTAATCTTCCAAGTTATTTGTTAGCATTTGCAGCTTGTTTAGTACCTCTTCATGCATACTACAGATCCGAGCATTTCAGGGACATTCGAGCATTTGACACAGCAGCAAACATGTAAGTTCATAACCGTAGGTTGGCCCTTAAGGCCCTACATCACGGAGGTACTAGGTTTCTGTTATGTCGGGTTGGTTTCGGGTAGAAGGTTTAGAGTTAAGTTCTGTGGTTTCTGTTCAGGTTTCTGTTGTTTTATCTTCTTGTTCTCTGCTGTATCAACTGTAAGCACTGTAGATGTCCATGCATACACGATTTTTTGAAATTTCATGCAAAACTGTTTTCTGTACACGGTTTTGAAGTTAATCAAGATAAAATTTGACTGTCTGTAATGTACTGGTTAAGTGCGGGACGGGGACTGGCCCTCTGGTTTTATCCCTCCCTGGGAATCTGAAAATAAATTGTCCCTAGCAAGGACCCTCTGGTTTTATCCCTCCCTGGGAGTCTGAAAATCTGCTGTGCCTGATAGTGCACCCTCTGTTTGCCAGTTCCCCTATAAGCCCCACTTATACCCCTCTGCCACTGAAACGTAAAGTTCTGTTCTGTCACTGTATTCTGAAAACTGCATGCATAGCATTTTGCATCACTGCATCTGTATTATGTCCTTACTGAGTTTTAGACACATAGGTGAATTCTCTGATGTAGGTATTGAACCCGAAAACAAGGATTTTGTGCCTCAGTCTGATGATTAGGTGCTGGTGGATCGAGTTCATGGGGGTTTGGTTGCTGCAGCCAGACATGAAATTCGTTTAGAGGTTTCTGTAAAGCTTTCTGAAGTTCTGGTTTTGTGTTAAAAACTCTGTAGAAAACTCCCCTTTTGGTAAATTCTGTAATTTATATGTTAAGTCCTGTACTGTCTTTGAGATTTTAAAACAATGTATGGGTTCCGTGTCGATATTTAAAACCTCTGTATTTGACAGTTGAATTACATTCTGAAGTATTCTGGAATTTGTTTGGGATATACTCTGATAATCTGTGCATGGATTGTCTTTGGTTTTGGAATAATCCATGCAGTTGCTTTCTTGATCTTCTGTTAGGTTTTCTTAACTTCTGTCATGTTCCCATGCATGCTTTAGAACTGTGTTTAGAATCGGGTTTGAAGGTCTGAAACCCCTAAGTCTTCTGCTTGATGCTCCCTGCCCGTATGTCTCCCTGTAAAAGTTCTAAATTTTGCCTTTAAAATTAGGTCTTCCGGCTGACGTCATCATAAGTCAATTCTGTCATCCGCCCCAGTTATATGCCTTAGTCATCCGCCCCAGTCAAAGTCAATTCTGTCATCCGCCCCAGTCAAAGTCAATTCTGTCATCCGCCCCAGTCAAAGTCAATTCTGTCATCCGCCCCAGTCAAAGTCAATTCTGTCATCCGCCCCAGTTATATGCCTTAGTCATCCGCCCCAGTTATATGCCTTAGTCATCCGCCCCAGTCAAAGTCAATTCTGTCATCCGCCCCAGTTATATGCCTTAGTCATCCGCCCCAGTCAAAGTCAATTCTGTCATCCGCCCCAGTCAAAGTCAATTCTGTCATCCGCCCCAGTTATATGCCTTAGTCATCCGCCCCAGTCAAAGTCAATTCTGTCATCCGCCCCAGTTATATGCCTTAGTCATCCGCCCCAGTCAAAGTCAATTCTGTCATCCGCCCCAGTCAAAGTCAATTCTGTCATCCGCCCCAGTTATATGCCTTAGTCATCCGCCCCAGTCAAAGTCAATTCTGTCATCCGCCCCAGTCAAAGTCAATTCTGTCATCCGCCCCAGTTATATGCCTTAGTCATCCGCCCCAGTTATATGCCTTAGTCATCCGCCCCAGTTATATGCCTTAGTCATCCGCCCCAGTCAAAGTCAATTCTGTCATCCGCCCCAGTTATATGCCTTAGTCATCCGCCCCAGTTATATGCCTTAGTCATCCGCCCCAGTCAAAGTCAATTCTGTCATCCGCCCCAGTCAAAGTCAATTCTGTCATCCGCCCCAGTCAAAGTCAATTCTGTCATCCGCCCCAGTCAAAGTCAATTCTGTCATCCGCCCCAGTCAAAGTCAATTCTGTCATCCGCCCCAGTTATATGCCTTAGTCATCCGCCCCAGTCAAAGTCAATTCTGTCATCCGCCCCAGTTATATGCCTTAGTCATCCGCCCCAGTTATATGCCTTAGTCATCCGCCCCAGTCAAAGTCAATTCTGTCATCCGCCCCAGTCAAAGTCAATTCTGTCATCCGCCCCAGTTATATGCCTTAGTCATCCGCCCCAGTTATATGCCTTAGTCATCCGCCCCAGTTATATGCCTTAGTCATCCGCCCCAGTCAAAGTCAATTCTGTCATCCGCCCCAGTCAAAGTCAATTCTGTCATCCGCCCCAGTCAAAGTCAATTCTGTCATCCGCCCCAGTCAAAGTCAATTCTGTCATCCGCCCCAGTCAAAGTCAATTCTGTCATCCGCCCCAGTTATATGCCTTAGTCATCCGCCCCAGTTATATGCCTTAGTCATCCGCCCCAGTCAAAGTCAATTCTGTCATCCGCCCCAGTTATATGCCTTAGTCATATGCCCTAGTTTTTGCCTTAGTCATCCGCCCCAGTTATATGCCTTAGTCATCCGCCCCAGTTATATGCCTTAGTCATCCGCCCTAGTTTTTGCCTTAGTCATCCGCCCTAATTATATGCCTTAGTCATCCGCCCCAGTTTTTGCCTTAGTCATCCGCCCCAGTCAAAGTCAATTCTGTCATCCGTTTTGCCTAGTCATCCGCCCCAGTCAAAGTCAATTCTGTCATCCGCCCCAGTATATGCTTATATCTTCCGGTTGACGTCATCCATTTTCCGGCTGACGTCATCTCCTTATCCGATCTCAGTTACTATCTGTGTCTTCCGCCTGACGTCACCCATCTTTCGACTGACGTCACCACCTCTTCTGCCCAGTTTTACTCAGCCTCTTCCGCTGAATACTGTTCGTCTTTTGTTGTAACGCCCCAGGTTATCTGAACCCGGTCCGTTACTCAAGACTAAAAAGTCTCATTCGTATATTTTAAAACTTCACTTTTGACATAAACTAAAATCTCAAAATAATTAAATCTTACAGCGGAAATCATTTTATTAGCAATGGAGTTAAAACAAAACTATAAATCATCGTTTGGAGGGTAAAAAGGCAATCGACAAATAGGGAATAAAGTTTCAAACTATGGGATACTGGAGAAGTCGCCGAAGTCAAACGCTTCTGCCAGTCGCCGAAGTCAAATGCTTCTGCCGATGGATAAAGTCAACAGAAGGAGCAGTAACATGCTTCTACCGATGACGTGTGCAAACAAGGACTCCACTCGGTAGACTGCATCTACCGATGACGTCGACACGACTCAATCTGCCGATGAAGTCAACACAACTTCATCTGCCGATGAGGTCAACACAAATAACGCGTCTCCATCTTCCGATAGACAAACACGCGACATCTACCGATAACAACAATACGACTCCTTCCGATAGAATTAAAATGTACACTAATCTGCCGATGGACTATATCTGCCAACAGAATGACAAAACACGCTACATCTGCCGATAGGCAGCATCTACCGGTAGATTCAAAGTAATCACCCTAAACAAGGAACATCACTGCTTACCGGAAGGACTCGTAAAATCGACTGAAAACCTTCAGACAACCAAATTTTCATGAAAACACTAATCAAATCAGCAAAACACAGTTAAACCATCAATTCGTCATTTCCAGTAAAATCTTAAGAAAATCATTTTTAACAAAACTCAAACCATAGTCACTAAAATACTCAGAAATTGCTAATCTGAAACCAGTATTCTCAACCTAACACATACAACCATTGATTAAACCGCCTCAACAGATTGCCCAACCGATGCATGGACGTGCTCCCCCAACCAGCCTAGTCTTCAAACTGTTCTGTAAACACACCTTCGGTAACTTCTTCACCTACATCACAAAACTCATCTATTAGCCTAATGCTAAGCAAGTAAAGCAATGGATGAAATAAATCGATGACACAATAATTTTCCCTAAACATGCAATTTCTACTTTCTCATCTCAGTTGCATTCAAATTTGTTCTCTGTTGATCCCTCTGTACGATGGGAAAGTGGATCGGTCATCCCCTAAAGCATACATCCTCTGATCTCAATTAAGGGGCGGATTAATTCCCTTAACAGTTAACTGATCTGATCCCCCTGTAGGATTGGGAAGTGGATCATTTTTCCCAAAACCTCAATCCTCTGTTCTCAGTTAAGGGGCGGATTAATCCCCCTTAACAGTTGTTCTGTTCATCCTGCTCACACATGCCATACCGTTTCATGAAAATACATTTTCGTAGTCTTTCAAAAACATGATGCATGACAACTGAAAATAAGCATACAAACATGCATAACACCTATTGTTTTGTGATGTAGGCCCGAAGGCACAAACAAACTTTACTTACCTGGATTCTTGGCGGGTGCTCGGCTAGGAGCTTCTTCGGGACCTTTCTCACCTAGAACATAAACAGAACATTAAGCCAGTCCTTTCCACACCTCATTCTACAGCATTCAAAGAAACCTAAGGGATAGTTGGGAGTTCTAATCGCTTGGCATTCATGGTTCTATGCTAAACTCGAAACCACTCACATTCAGAATAAAATACGAAATACACAACTACAATCCTCCACGCTATTGTCTTCAGATACTAAATCAGTAGAAATCGAGGTAGAAACTCACCTAGATCCGCGAATGGGATCGGAGAGAAATCGCTGGGAGAGCTCTGGTGACTTGAGCTAAAATCCGAGAGTGAGAGTGAGAGTGAATAGTGGCGGCTACTTCCATAAATTCTTCATTAAATAGGTTATCCACTAATAAATTCTAATTACCATATTACCCTTACTTACTCACTCATTAACCTAATAATCTTTCACTCAAACTCAACCACGAAATGCACTTAATTGATTGATCAGTCATTTGATTTAAATAAAGTCGGGTGCTACATTTGTCGTATCTGAATCCACCGATAGCTCTAATCTTCCGCCTGACGTCATCTCCGCTTCTGTCTTTGCATTTACATCTTCCGGCTGACGTCATTCAAGTCTTCTGCTGCTCCTTTAAACTAAGTCTTCCGCCAATGTTTCCTGCTTCCTGCTCCGCCTGCCTTATGCTAATTTCTGTTCTGTTATCCATTACTGAAACCTATTTTAAATTTCTACTCCAGAGAACACTCTCTCTCTGCAAAGTTTTAAGGTTTCGAAAACGTTCAGATTGTCCCTGATGTTCTGCTCCCTGTTTTGTCTATGTTAAAAAAAAATAGTCACCGTTTCCCGTTGACTGTCCCGGAGTGACGGCTCCGATCCCGGACCCCGATCGGGATCCGGTTTCGGGCTGTCACAGTTGTGCTATCAGAGAGAGAAGGTTTTAAAACTGATTCTGTGAAATGTCTGACTGCGCAACCCGCCACGTGAGATCGCTCCACCAACTGTAAGTATTTAAAATTTCTGTAAAAGTTCTGTTATTAAATTAGGTTATTCTGTTTATAGGATTTCTTAGAAATGGTGAGAGGGCATCAGGAAGAGTCTAGTGAAAGCTCTCGTGCCATTGACCGACTAACCGAACTGGTGGGTGCACAGTCACGCATGGTTGAACGCATGATGGCCAGAGAAGATGACAAGAATAATAACCATGGAAATAACAACCATGATAATGCACCGCGAGATAACAGTGGAGATAGATTCTGGCGATTCCAGCCGCCTTCATTTGATGGACTGTCTACAGACCCGACCCGTGCTGAAACCTGGATTCGAACAATGGAGAAAATGTTTGGATATGCAGAAGTAGAAGACAATAAGAAAGTTATTTGCGCCACGTTCTATCTCACCGAAAGTGCGGGATTTTGGTGGGACACAGTGCAGTCAACTACAGTGGCATTAAGCTGGGAAGGATTCACGAAAATTTTCTACGAGAAGTACTTTGACCGGGGAGTGAGGAAGGAAAAGTTGCTTGAATTCTCTCGGCTGCGACAATATGGGTCAGTGGCTGAATATGTTCAGAAATTCGAGTCACTGTCCCGATATGCAACACATATGGTGGCCACCGATGAGAACAAGGTGCACCAATTCATTCAAGGGTTAAAGATGGACCTTCTGCGAGGGATCACAACCGGAGGATTCAATGAGGCACCGTACGTGAAGGTGGTGGCCAAGGCCTATCAGTTGGAGGCCTTAGAAATAAAGTCCCAGAGACAAAGAGATTCACCAAGAGGGATTATTCGAAGTGTTCCTCAACAGCAACAACAACAACAAAGAGGTCAGAATTTACAACCTCAACAGCAACAAAACAGGGGCATTAAGAGGCCCAATGAAGCCATCCTTTATCAAGACAAAGGAAAGAGACCAATGGAGGCTCCTCAACTTTTAGTATGCCCGCGGTGCTAGAAGCCCCACAGAGGAGAATGCAGACTTGCTACCAGCCAGTGTTTCCGATGCGGCAAAGTAGGCCATCTTGTTTGGGATTGCCCAATGCCCGACACCAGAACAGGTCAAGCCGTGCTGAGAGTGTTTGCAATGATGGAAGATGTTGATGATGCTGATCTGCACACGGCAATTATTGGTACAATTATAATATGTGATACACCTGCTTATACCTTGTGGGACACGGGGGCCACACACTCGTTCGTGGCCCTAGACTTCGTAGTTAGACAGAAGGTTAACTGTACGTCGTCAGATCAGCCCTATAGCATTATGTTACCGTCCGGAGAGTTTATGCAATCCGAGCAGGTGGTACGGGGTGATATAGTGACAGTAGGAGACCAGAAGTTGTACGCCAACCTTATCGTCATCGGTATGAAAGGGTACGATGTCATTCTGGGGATGGACTGGCTGTTTAGACATCATGCCACCATCAACTGTAGATCCGGGCTAGTATCATTTAGACGCCCGAATGAAGTAGAGTTCTCCTATCAGGCAGTACCGGAGAAACACCGTATGCCTGTTATATCTTCCTTGAAAGCTCAACGGCTGATGAAGTCAGGGTGCATCGGATTTCTGGCCCATGTGTTGGACGTTCAAAGGCAGGGTGAGGTGGAACTTCAAAATATTCCGGTAGTTCGAGACTTCTCAGAGGTTTTCTTAGACGACTTACCGGGATCCACCTGATCGTGAAATTGAGTTTGAAATTGACGTATATCCAGGTGCAGAACCAGTATCAAAGAATCCGTACCGTATGGCACCAATTGAACTGAAGGAATTGAAGGCTCAGCTGAAGGAGTTAGTGGACAAGGGATTTGTACGCCCTAGTTTCTCTCCGTGGGGTGCTCCCGTCTTGTTCGTTAAGAAGAAGGATGGGTCCCTACGGATGTGTATTGATTACCGGGAGCTGAACAAATTGACCATCAAGAATAAGTACCCGTTGCCAAGGATCGACGATTTGTTTGACCAACTTCAAGGAGCTCGGGTATTTTCTAAGATTGACTTGCGCACCGGCTATTACCAGTTAAAGGTTAGGGCTGATGATATTCCAAAGACAGCCTTCAGGACCCGGTACGGGCATTACGAGTTCTTGGTGATGTCTTTCGGATTAACTAATGCTCCGGCGGCATTCATGGACCTGATGAACAGGATATTCCAAGATGTCTTGGATAAATTTGTGATCGTTTTCATCGACGATATCCTAGTTTATTCCAGGAGTGTGGCCGAGCATGAAGAGCACTTGGCAATTGTGCTATCGACTCTGAGGCAGCATCAACTGTATGCCAAGCTATCCAAGTGCGAATTCTGGCTGAGTAAGGTTAATTTCCTAGGCCACGTGGTGTCTGCTGAAGGAGTGTCGGTGGACCCGGCCAAGATTGATGCTGTAAGAGACTGGCCAAGGCCGAGGAATGCGAGCGAGGTACGAAGCTTTATCGAACTAGCTGGTTATTACAGGAAATTCATCAAGGGATTTTCTGTGATAGCGAAGCCTATGACCAGCTTAACAAAGAAGGACATCAAGTTCAGGTGGTCTGAAGCATGTGAAGGGGGCTTTTGGACACTCAAGCAAAAGTTAACCACGACTCCTCTACTAGTATTGCCAGTTGAAGATGGCAAATTCAGCGTATACTGTGATGCGTCAAAGATTGGCTTGGGATGTGTATTAATGCAAGAAGGGAAAGTGGTGGCTTATGCATCCTGACAATTGAAAAACCACGAGCAAAACTACCCTACTCATGACCTTGAGTTAGCGGCAGTTGTATTTGCGCTGAAGGTATGGAGACACCACCTATATGGACAATCTTGTGAGGTGTTTTCTGACCACAAGAGTTTGAAGTATCTCTTTACTCAGAAAGAGTTGAATATGAGACAGAGGCGGTGGTTAGAATTTGTAAAAGACTACGATGTTGAGATCAAATACCATCCTGGTAAAGCTAATGTAGTAGCTGATGCGCTAAGCAGGATGCCAGCTACTATGCAACCAGTGATGTCGGCCGTATCAATGCCTTTGAGGACGGAAATACAGAAGTTCGATATGGAGATAATTTCTGGGCTATCGGCCATACTAGCAGACCTAACATTACAGCCGTCCGTCCTGGATCGAATTAAGGAAGCTCAAAAGATCAATTCCAAGGAGATGGCTGATATGGTGAGCAAAGTACCAATGGCTTCTTCCGATTTCAGTTATTCGGGAGATGGGATTTTGAAGTTCAAAAACAGATGGTATGTTCCGAAAGATGAAGAGTTACGGAAGCACATCTTGTCGGAAGCCCACTCATCTTCTTTCTCTGTACATCCCGGTAGCACGAAGATGTATCAAGACTTGAAACTTCACTTCTGGTAGCCGAACATGAAGAATGAAGTGGCCAAGTATGTGGAGTCTTGTATGATATGTCAACAGGTCAAAGCTGAACATCAACGACCAAGTGGAACGCTTCAGCCTCTCCCGATCCCTGAATGGAAGTGGGAGAACATCACAATGGACTTTGTTGTTAGCCTTCCAAGAACAACAAAAGGCCACAATAGCATTTGGGTCATAGTGGACAGATTGACGAAGTCAGCCCACTTTCTACCTGTAAAGACAACGTACTCCATGGATCAGTGCGCAGAGCTGTATATTAATGAGATTATTAAGCTACATGGCATTCCTGTATCGATCGTCTCAGACCGTGATCCCAGATTCACTTCCAGATTTTGGAAAAGCTTGCAAAGCTCCTTGGGCACTAGATTGGACTTCAGCACGGCATTTCATCCACAGACTGACGGACAATCTGAAAGAACAATCCAAATACTTGAGGATATGCTAAGGTCGTGCGTGCTTGAATTCCATGCTCCTTGGAGTAGATATTTGTCACTCGTGGAGTTTGCTTACAACAATAGCTACCAGGCTACAATTGGCATGGCTCCATATGAAGCTCTGTACGACAGAAAGTGTAGATCCCCATTGTGTTGGGATGAGGTCGGAGAAACCAAGCTTATCGGCCCTGAGATATTACAGCAGATGTCTGAGGTAATTGCTGCTATCAAACAACGAATAAAGAGTTTTCAAAGTCGACAGAAGAGTTATGCGGACCATAGAAGAAGAGACTTAGAGTTTGCTGAAGGTGATGAAGTGTTCTTGAAAGTGTCACCCTTCAAAGGTGTGATGAGATTTGGCAAGAAAGAGAAGCTAAGCCCAAGGTTTATTGGGCCTTTCCCATTTTGAAGAGGATTGGGAACATGGCTTACAGACTACAGTTGCCAGCGTCAATGGATGGAGTTCACAATGTCTTCCATGTTTCAATGCTGAGAAAATGTGTACGAGATCCAACTCAAATCGTGGAGCATGTGGACTTTGATATCATGCCAACACTGACATATGAAGAAAGGCCTATACAGATATTGGATACTTCACTCAAAGTGTTGCGCAATCGTGTTGTCCCATTGGTGAAAGTTTTGTGGCGAAATCATAATGTAGAGGAAGCCACATGGGAAAGACAAGAAGATGTCAGGGCCAAATATCCGGACCTCTTTGCTTAGGCAAATTTTGAGGACAAAATTTCTGTTAAGGTGGGTGGAATGTAACACCCGGCATTTTACCTATGTAATTACTTTCCCGAATTATTAAGTGGGATTAATTCAATATTAATACAAAGTATGTTTAGTTGGAAACCAAAACGAATGAGTTTATATTGAATTGGATAATGAGATAAAAACCAAACAAAAGGGTAACTAAACAAACAAGCTAGTTGGTAATGGATGGAGGGGTAAATTGGGAAGAAATTAAGGTTGGTGGGAGATAACCAATGGATGATTGCCAAGTGGCAATAACTTGATGGGAAACCTACCTATTCTCCTTCCTTCTACGTAAACATTCATATGCATTTTTCCTTCTCTGTATTTCTCTCTAGATTCTCTCTTCTAGTTGACAAAACAAATATCGAAGTTACTTCGATCTTCTCAGATTTTCTTCCTGCTCCTCCGCTAAGGTAAACATCTTCTAATGCTAACACATTTGGACAAGCAAAAACTATGTGTTTTGCTGAAGTTTAGGTTAAGATATTTGGGAGAGAACTCTCGGTTTTTGTATGGAAACGCATTCGCTGTTATCTACAAATCTGAAATGGAGTTTACTGCTTAATCTTCCAAGTTATTTGTTAGCATTTGCAGCTTGTTTAGTACCTCTTCATGCATACTACAGATCCGAGCATTTCAGGGACATTCGAGCATCTGACACCGTAGCAAACAGGTAAGTTCATAACCGTAGGTTGGCCCTTAAGGCCCTACATCACGGAGGTACTAGGTTTCTGTTATGTCGGGTTGGTTTCGGGTAGAAGGTTTAGAGTTAAGTTCTGTGGTTTCTGTTCAGGTTTCTGTTGTTTTATTTTCTTGTTCTCTGCTGTATCAACTGTAAGCACTGTAGATGTCCATGCATACACGATTTTCTGAAAGTTCATGCAAAACTGTTTTCTGTACACGGTTTTGAAGTTAATCAAGATAAAATCTGACTGTCTGTAATGTACTGGTTAAGTGCGGGACGGGGACTGGCCCTCTGGTTTTATCCTTCCCTGGGAATCTGAAAATAAATTGTCCCTAGCAAGGACCCTCTGGTTTTATCCCTCCCTGGGAGTCTGAAAATCTGCTGTGCCTGATAGTGCACCCTCTGTTTGCCAGTTCCCCTATAAGCCCCACTTATACGCCTCTGCCACTGAAACGTAAAGTTCTGTTCTGTCAGTGTATTCTGAAAACTGCATGCATAGCATTTTGCATCACTGCATCTGTATTATGTCCTTACTGAGTTTTAGACTCATAGGTGAACTCTCTGATGTAGGTATTGAACCCGAAAACGAGGATTTTGTGCCTCAGTCTGATGATTAGGTGCTGGTGGATCGAGTTCATGGGGGTTTGGTTGCTGCAGCCAGACATGAAATTCGTTTAGAGGTTTCTGTAAAGCTTTCTGAAGTTCTGGTTTTGTGTTAAAAACTTTGTAGAAAACTCCCCTTTTGGTAAATTCTGTAATTTATATGTTAAGTCCTGTACTGTCTTTGAGATTTTAAACAATGTATGGGTTCCGTGTCGATATTTAAAACCTCTGTATTTGACAGTTGAATTACATTCTGAAGTATTCTGGAATTTGTTTGGGATATACTCTGATAATCTGTGCATGGATTGTCTCTGGTTTTGGAATAATCCATGCAGTTGCTTTCTTGATCTTCTGTTAGGTTTTCTTAACTTCTGTCATGTTCTCATGCATGCTTTAGAACTGTGTATAGAATCGGGTTTGAAGTCTGAAACCCCTAAGTCTTCTGCGTGATGCTCCCTGCCCGTATGTCTCCCTGTAAAAGTTGTAAATTTTGCCTTTAAAATATGTCTTCCGGCTGCCCTAGTTTTGCCTTAGTCATCCGCCCTAGTTTTGCCTTAGTCATCCGCCCTAGTTTTGCCTTAGTCATCCGCCCCAGTCAAAGTCAATTCTGTCATCCGCCCCAGTATATGCCTTAGTCATCCGCCCTAGTTTTGCCTTAGTCATCCGCCCTAGTTTTGCCTTAGTCATCCGCCCTAGTTTTGCCTTAGTCATCCGCCCTAGTTTTGCCTTAGTCATCCGCCCCAGTATATGCCTTAGTCATCCGCCCAGTCAAAGTCAATTCTGTCATCCGCCCAGTCAAAGTCAATTCTGTCATCCGCCCCAGTATATGCCTTAGTCATCCGCCCCAGTATATGCCTTAGTCATCCGCCCTAGTTTTGCCTTAGTCATCCGCCCCAGTCAAAGTCAATTCTGTCATCCGCCCCAGTATATGCCTTAGTCATCCGCCCTAGTTTTGCCTTAGTCATCCGCCCTAGTTTTGCCTTAGTCATCCGCCCTAGTTTTGCCTTAGTCATCCGCCCTAGTTTTGCCTTAGTCATCCGCCCTAGTTTTGCCTTAGTCATCCGCCCTAGTTTTGCCTTAGTCATCCGCCCTAGTTTTGCCTTAGTCATCCGCCCTAGTTTTGCCTTAGTCATCCGCCCTAGTTTTGCCTTAGTCATCCGCCCTAGTTTTGCCTTAGTCATCCGCCCCAGTATATGCCTTAGTCATCCGCCCTAGTTTTGCCTTAGTCATCCGCCCTAGTTTTGCCTTAGTCATCCGCCCTAGTTTTGCCTTAGTCATCCGCCCTAGTTTTGCCTTAGTCATCCGCCCTAGTTTTGCCTTAGTCATCCGCCCTAGTTTTGCCTTAGTCATCCGCCCTAGTTTTGCCTTAGTCATCCGCCCTAGTTTTGCCTTAGTCATCCGCCCTAGTTTTGCCTTAGTCATCCGCCCTAGTTTTGCCTTAGTCATCCGCCCTAGTTTTGCCTTAGTCATCCGCCCTAGTTTTGCCTTAGTCATCCGCCCTAGTTTTGCCTTAGTCATCCGCCCAGTCAAAGTCAATTCTGTCATCCGCCCCAGTATATGCCTTAGTCATCCGCCCCAGTATATGCCTTAGTCATCCGCCCTAGTTTTGCCTTAGTCATCCGCCCTAGTTTTGCCTTAGTCATCCGCCCTAGTTTTGCCTTAGTCATCCGCCCTAGTTTTGCCTTAGTCATCCGCCCAGTGTATTTATGTCTTCCGGCTGATGTCAGCATAAGTCTTCCGCCCCAGTCAAAGTCAATTCTGTCATCCGCCCCAGTTATATGCCTTAGTCATCCGCCCTAGTTTTTGCCTAGTCATCCGCCCCAGTATATGCCTTAGTCATCCGCCCCAGTATATGCCTTAGTCATCCGCCCTAGTTTTGCCTTAGTCATCCGCCCTAGTTTTGCCTTAGTCATCCGCCCAGTCAAAGTCAATTCTGTCATCCGCCCCAGTATATGCCTTAGTCATCCGCCCTAGTTTTGCCTTAGTCATCCGCCCTAGTTTTTGCCTTAGTCATCCGCCCCAGTTTTTGCCTTAGTCATCCGCCCCAGTCAAAGTCAATTCTGTCATCCGCCCCAGTATATGCTTATATCTTCCGGTTGACGTCATCCATCTTCCGGCTGACGTCATCTCCTCATCCGATCTCAGTTACTGTCTGTGTCTTCCGCCTGACGTCACCCATCTTCCAGCTGACGTCACCACCTCTTCTGCCCAGTTTTACTCAGCCTCTTCCGCTAAATACTGTTCGTCTTTTGTCGTATCTGAATCCACCGATAGCTCTAATCTTCCGCCTGACGTCATCTCCGCTTCTGTCTTTGCATTTACATCTTCCGGCTGACGTCATTCAAGTCTTCTGCTGCTCTTTTAAACTAAGTCTTCCGCTAATGTTTCTTGCTTCCTCCTCCGCCAGCCTTATGCTAATTTCTGTTCTGTTATCTATTACTGAAACCTATTTTAAATTTCTACTCCAGAGAACACTCTCTCTCCGTGTAGTTTTAAGGTTTCGAAAACGTTCAGATTGTCCCTGATGTTCTGCTCCCTGTTTTGTCAATGTTAAAAAAAAAATAGTCACCGTTTCCCGTTGACTGTCCCGGAGTGACGGCTCCGATCCCGGACCCCGATCGGGATCCGGTTTCGGGCTGTCACATATGAGATAAAAATCTCAGCAAGTCTCGTAAATGCAGATGCGTGCAGATGCGTCCAATGCGTATGTCATTCATAAAACATGCAGATAACAGATTCAGATTCAGATTCATGCAGATAACATATTCAGATTCAGATTCATTACGTCGCAGACAGATTGTCACCGAGGTCTAAACCACCCCGTCGTGACCAGATACAGATTACGTAGATTTTGTTGGTTCATTTTACATTTTAATTAGGTCACAGACAGAATGTCACCGAGGTCTAAACCACCTCGCCGTGACCAGATAATAGATTACGTAGATTCATTTCGTTCGTTCTCTTAAACATATGCTTTAACAGACGTGATGCATGAGCAGTCAATTGCATAAAGTAAACAACCAGCATGTGTACCATCAAGACGATAAAAAAACATAATCTATAAACGACTAACCTAACTACCCAACCAAAAACAATTTAAACAAATGCATCACAAAACTCCTCGAAACGACTTTGACGTACGGTGTAGTCCAATCGACCAGAGAAGATCACGAGAACTTACCTCGTGTCCAAAGCAGCTCAAGCTCCGTCCACGAGCGTTGTTTACCTAAGCAATTTAGAACGTTTATCGTTAAAACGAATTCAAACTTTTAAACGTCCAAATTCAACAAAAACCTTAACTAAAGAATTTTCCTAAAATCTTAACCTAACTAATCGAAGCATTTAAACAAACGATTAACGCTCGATAGTTTAAAACCGTAATTAACGAGTTTTTCTAAAACCCGAAAATTCTACAATTTTAACATTTCTCTCAAACCACTCTTACTTCGTCCAATAACGTTCAATACGCTCTATACATTCATAAACTACAACAATCTATCGATTTTGAACCCCAAATCTCGATTTCTAACAAAACCTAAACGAAACCCTAATTGTTCAAACTTCGTAAAAATCAAAATAAATGCTCTAAGATCATAGATTCATACCTAGAGTTGCGAGAGGAGGAGAAATCGCGAAGAAAACGAGACGAACGGAGCACGAATCGGAGGTCGGAGTTGAGAAATCGTGGATGGCAGAGAAGGAGATAGCAAAAAGGGGAGCTTCCTGGCGTAAAAATGGTGGAGGAGGAAGAAGAAGGTTGTTTTTAATAAAATTTGGTTTGCAAAATTACCATTTTGCCCTTAGTACATATTTTATATTTGTTTCGTCCTTTGATTCGTTAATTAGCTAGCTATTTGGCTTCTCCAACTTTTCTTATTTCACCAATAAGTCCAACTTATTATTTGGGATTTATTAAAACTATCCGTTCGCAAATCGGACCTCGTTTACTATTTTTACTAAAACGTCCTTTATATTACGAGAAACATAATTACTCGGAATATAGCATTATTACTCCAAAAAATCCCGTAAATTCCTTAAAATTCTTATTAATCGTTAGGATTAAAATGATGCCTTCTTTTTGTAAAACGGGCTTGATTTGACATATTTACAAAAATACTATTATACATTAAAATAATAATATCCAGAAAAGCTGGGTATTACATTCCATCCACCTTATTTAAAATTTTGTCTTCAAAATTTGCCTTAACTTATAGTCTTTGATATTAATGTTTCATGTCATACGGCTTTATACTTCGATTATCATCTGTACTTACGGTCATACTTCGTGGTTCTCAACCAAAACTCTCCACTATACCTTCTAATATCGACATTAAATTTGTATTCCCTGCCTTCGATCTAATCGTATACTTCCTTACCAAAATATTAAGCTTAGTTAAGTTCTTAAAAACTCAAATCAATTTGCCCAATCTACTCCATAACTTCGTTGGCTTTGTCTGTAGTCGAAACTCATGTCGACCCAAACTTCTATATTCGCTCGGGTAACGATTCCTTGTAACTGTTTCATCCATAGGATTTCCTGGTCACCTATCTTCTTGGGTATTCCATTGACTGTTGGAGACTGTTTCGGTGCGGGTTTCCTAATTAAGTCCTCATTGTTATGCTTTACAACTATACAACTTTAACACTACTTGGTCTATGCGAGTCAAACTATGAGCTACAGTCGGTACTTACATAGGATCCCGTCTCTAACAAAATTCGAACTTCCCCTTTATTAACTCTGATCCCGTCATCTCTAGGGTTAATCTCTATGATTCTAAACCAGAACGTCGACTATACCCTCCAACATTAGCCTTAAATTCGTAATCTCTACTCTCAATTGGATTGTACATATCCTCACTCACATATCAAGTCTTACCGATTCTCCCAAATCACACACTTTCCTTGGCAACTCACCAATCCCGCCAGTTACTTCAGGGCAGATTTCACAACTAAGTTCACACCGTTATTTTCCTCAAACTACGTCACCAGAATTTCTTACAAACATCGCATTCATTCTAAGCTTCGTCCTTGAATTCTATCACTATATTCTTAACTAAGAGTCTCATACTAATCACGTTACACTCCTTTGTCTATCTTAGATCTCTATTAACTCCGAGTGCCGTTAAATTCTAAAATTTCCACCCATGATTTGCTCTAATCTGTGCGTTCTAACTTTAGGTCATTTATGTAGTTATTGGTCTTGACTTGCCAAACACAAGTCGAACACTTGAAAATTTGCTAACTTAGCCTCACTGCTAAGCTTACTTAGATGGTTTCAGTCAAAATCCCCATCCTCCTTATTCTATAATTCGCAAATTTCGCAATTTGCTAGCCATTAAACCCTGACCTATTTCCAATCTTAATCTCTCATTTTATTCCCAAAATCTTTTTCACTTCTTCCTTAAATTCACGCAAGGCTACATCGAATTTACTGACTAATCTTACCATCTTTCGCTCATCCTAGTCAGGTTCTAACTATTCTACTCGACAATTATTCTAAGTTTATCTCTTGAATTCTATCTTCGTCTAGACACTCTCAACTTCACACGAATCCCAATATACGAATCTTTCGGTACCCCATTCATCTATTTAAACACACTACCAGCATTACAACAATCTAAGGTATCCTCTAATAGGTTTATATCTAAACCTTTATCTTTCTTGATTAGTTATATTCTAATACTCCAAGGGGGTTGTCAATTAGGTATAATTCCTACCTACTTAAAAACCATATTTCATAGGGTGTATTCTTCTAGTTGTCATTAAACCTTAAGTGCGCAAACTCCGTTGATTAAATCAAACTAATTCTACTAATGTATAACTATATTTCTATTTGGTCTTTATTGTCCTATATGTAGTCTACTGTTTTCTCTTTGAGGTTCACTTAATAACCCTTCTTACCCACCTTCTATTTTCTTACTTTTCTATTTTCAAGCCTATCATTATCATCATTATTATTGTTATCTATTTATCATAAACATATTGTCATTCAGGCAATTAAGACAGTACCTGTAATAAGAGGAGGCTGTGCCCCATCGTCGACGTCACCAGGCTCGATGAAAGCAAAGACTCTCGGCACAACCCTTCTTTGATCATTGCCTGACTGATCTCGGCCGGGCTTCGGGCAGTCCTTAACGAAGTGGTCAACTCCACCACACCTAAAACATTTGTTCGTGCCAACCCGGCACTCACCACTGTGTTCTTTCTGGCACTTAGGGCACCAAGGCATTTGAGAAGCACCTTGTACCTGTTTACCTTTCCCTCGATCGTTGCCTCCCTCTAAAGGCCTCTTAACGCCTCTCTGTTGTTGTTGCTGTGGCTGTGCTCTCGGCTGCCAGTCCTTACTCCTGATCTGAGGGTGTATCTCTCGAAAGAAGCCCTCAGAT